>CAUYTI010039899.1:0-11360 GCA_963575145.1 Galago senegalensis
TTCTTTTTTTTTTTTTTTTTTGAGACAGAGCCTCAAGCTGTCCCCCTGGGTAGAGTGCCGTGGCATTACAGCTCACAGCAACCTCCAACCCCTGGGCTCAAGTGAGTCTCTTGCCTCCGCCTCCAAGTAGCTGGGACCACAGGTGCCCGCCACAACGCCTGGCTATTTTTTGGTTGCAGCCATCATTGTTGTTTGGCGGGTCTGTGCTGGGGATTCGAACCCGCCACCTTAGGTGTACGTGGCTGGCGCCTTAGCAGGTTGAGCTATAGGCGCTGAGCCAGTAGTTTATTTCTTTTTTTTTTCTTTTTTTTTTTTTTTTGAGACAGAGCCTCAAGCTGTCCCCCTGGGTAGAGTGCCATGGCAGCAGGCTCACAGCAACCTCCAACTCCTGGGCTCAAGCGAGTCTCCTGCCTCAGCCTCCCAAGTAGCTGGGACTACAGGCGCCCGCCACAACGCCTGGCCATTTTTTGGTTGCAGCCATCATTGTTGTTTGGCGGGTCTGTGCTGGGGATTCGAACCCGCCACCTTAGGTGTATGTGGCTGGCGCCTTAGCCGCTTGAGCCACAGGCGCCGAGCCAGTTTATTTCTTAACATAAATGCTAATTTTTTCAGTGGAGAATATGTAGGGTATCCATAAAAGTCATGTGCCATTCAAAATAGCCAACTACAGCATACAAATTTTATGCACACTCCGTATTAATAATTCCCTCTTTTTAATATTAAAAGTCCTTCTCTATTTGAAAAAAATATTAAAAAGTTCCTGTTGTATTCTTTTAATAAGAAGCTTAATGGAATCAAACTACAGAAGTTAGCTGGTGACCGAGAATAACTAAGACACACTGAAAAGAAAGATTCTGGAGAAAAGAACTTAAAACTCTATTGCCTGGGAAAGCGGAGTCCCCGGGACCCACTAAAGACTGCAGTATTTGAAACATCATCTGCCACTGATACTAAGTCTGAGGAGCTGGGGCAGCAGGTGAGGGGCAGAAATGCGCTCCTCTCTGGGTCCTTGGGGGTTCTGGGGAGACAGCAGGTTTAAATGGGAAGAGTTGCTAGGAAGGGCTGCTGAGCACTTAAACACGATGGTGACCTAAACAAGTATTTGTGTAGCATAATTCACAATAGATGGAAGATGGAGACTCCCCAAATGTCCAGCAGTGGATGGATGGACAAACAAGATGTGGTATAAACGTCAACAGAATAAGACTAAGCCTTGAAACGGATTGAAATTCTGACACTTGCTGTAATACGAAGCTTGACAACATTACGCTCAGTGAAATGAGCCAGACACCAACCCACAACGACTGCATGATTCCATTTATGTGAAGTTCCTAGAGTAGTCAAATTCATAGAGATAGAAAGTAGAACAGTGGTATCCAGGAGGTGGAAGGTGGAGAGAATAAGGAGATAGCGTGTAGTGCGCACAGTTACAGTTGGGGAGAATGAAAGAGTTCTGAAGATGGGTGGTGGTTTGGATGTACACAAGTGAATGTACTTAATGCCACTGAACTATAGTATATTTAACAATGGTTAAAATGGGCCAGATACGGTGGTTGACATCTGGTTTCCCAGCACTTTGGGAGTCTGAGGCAGAAGGAGCGTTTGAGTTTAAGATCAGCCTGGACAACATAGTGAGACCCTATCACTACAAAAATATTTAAAAATTAGCTGAGCATGGTGGTACATGCCTATAGTCTCACTACTCAGAAGGCTGAGACAGTAGAATCGCTTGAGCTCAGGTCTGTGATATGACAACAAGCTATAAACACACCAGTGTACTCCAGCCTGGGCAACAGAGCGAGGAGATCCCATCTCTTTTTGCAGGGTGGGAGGTAGAATGTCACTTTGTCGCCCTTGGTAGAGTGCCATGGCATCATAGTGCATACCACCCTCAAACTCTTGGGCTCAAGTGATCCTCTTGCTTAGCCTCCCAAGTAGCTGGGACTACAGGTGCCCATCACAACACCCGGCTATTTTTTAGAGACAGGATCGTGTTCTTGCTCAGGCTGATCTTGAACTCCTGAGCTCAAGCAGTCCACCTGAGGATTACAGGTGTGAGACATGCCCCTGGACTTAAAACCCCATCTCTTAGAATAAATGTTTTAAAAAATGGTTAAAATGGTAAATTGTATGTTGCGTACATTTTACCACAATGAAATAATAATATAAGAGAGAAAGAAAAGAAAAAAGTACCATGATGGCAACATCTTGGCTTTTGTTTATATCCCATTTTCCCAAGAGCTGAAAGCACTCTTAAAATATTCTTGAACTATGCCTTCCCATAGAGATGGGTCAACTGGGTCCCAGAAAGGCAAACTGCAGTCAGTCCTTATTTAGCTGTGTCTTTCTTTACCAGGTTGCCACCTAGATCACTGCAGCCATGGACGAATCAGTCTCACCTATTGCCCTTCCTGCATGCTCAAGGTCGGGGCAGCTGCAGACCTGAGCACCAGGAGAAGACTGTGGTGGTGGCTGCCTGCTAGTCATCAGGACTGCCAACAAGCCAAACTCCCTGCCACTTGTCCTCTAGTACCTCCTCACTAGGCAGAATGTACCCTCACGGTCTCAACCCCACAGGCAAGTGGTTTGTTCGGGCTGCCTGTTGACCCTAGCACCCCTCTAGAGCTACACTTTTAAGTTGGGGTTCTCAATAGGACCATGAAATTCCAAGGCAGCAGCCCCAGGAGAGACACCTTCATACCCACCCAGGTGCCAAGTAACAGTGTAGCAGCAGCAAAAACTGCCTCTCCAATCCCATGTGGTTTCCCTGCCAGACCCACCTCACTACTGGCAAAGTAACCCTCCACACCTGTATTCCAACAGCTGTAGGCCAAAATTCCTGCAACTTCCTCTGCCTGCTGTTCCCTAGACTCAGGGCTAAAGCAGTTTGAAGGGAGGGATCTTTCTCCAGCAACCAACACAAGGTACACCATGCTCATGGACAAGGGCAGAGAGCAGGCTGAGAGGCACAGGGAGGTGTGGAGAAGGTGCAGAGATAACGTGTAACCAGCCCTGCAAACTGAACAAATTCCAAAGACCCGTAAATAATTCTCTCCCCTAACTAACTGCTTGAACTTTTGAGTTGTTTCCCAGAAGTGGTGGATTTTCTGCAAGACAAAGGAGCTGAGATTTTTTTTGTTTTTTTTTTAGCCAGGGCCAGGTTTGAACCTACCACCTCTGGTCTATGGGCCGGTGCCCTACTCCTTTGAGCCACAGGCGCTGCCCAGGAGCTGACATTCTTAAGTCCCCTGGGCAGACTTGCTGAAGCCAAGACTCACCACCCGCCACAACCTGGCCCCAAGGCAAGCGGCCCCTACTTAGTTATACCATGACCTGCCTCAAGGCATGCGGGCCCCTCCTTTAAAAGCCCATGAATTCCACAAGTCAGAGATAAATTTGAGGGAGCTTTGCTCTTGTTTCCCAACAAGATATCTGTCATACTAAAAAAATTCTTTCTTTTTTGGCAATCCTTGTCTCAATTATTGGATCTTTGTCCCATGAGCAGCCAGACCTACACTGAAACCCCCTTTTGGTTTTGACAACAGGGGACTTTCCCTCAAGTAACTGTTATTCTCCCCTGAGGTTTATTAAACCCCAGAAGTGACACAGAGAGACCTTATTGTGTACATATGATTTCATTTATATGGATATCTACAACATGCAGAGATCACTCTACAGTGGCAAAGTTGTTCAGGGGTTATCTGAGGCCAGGGGCTGGGGGAGGAGGAAGATTGACTGCAAATGGGATGAGGGAATTTTTAGGGTGATAGAAATATGCTCTATCTTGATTAGAGTGGTAGTTACATGTGGTAGACATTTGTCAAAGCTCATCTGTACCCTTAAAATAAATACATTTTATTGAATGTAAATTATACTTCAATACAGTTGATTTTAAAAGCTAAGAAAAATCAAAAAAAGCAAACAAGAAATCCCTAAGAAATAGGGCAAGAGAGTCACATGCTTTGCTAGTAATTTAGAAGGCAGATCTTAGCGGTTTAGGAAGGAAGACAATACATCCCAAATGGCTATGTATTTAGCAGGCAATTCTGTGCTCAGTCTAAAAGGGCTGTAAAGCCCTCCTCCATCTACTTTTCTCCACCAACCCCAGAATTTCAGAGTCAGGCAGACAAAGACCCCATCCGACCTCTCCTCAGGCTGATTTGAGTCAGAGTTCCAAATGTTCCCTCAAAAACTAGTTAATAACATCCTGTCTTGGTTGGGGATTTCTTGTGGGAGGGGGACAGTGTGGCTGGTACCTAGGCTGGATTGGCTCCCCTTGTGCGTGCAGGGCCATTACCATGTCACTTACAACAACTTCCCCTACAAAGAACCCACAGCAGGGGGCCTGAGGGGTTTGGGGAGCAGAGCAGTGTCTGCAGAGAGCCCAGAGCCTGGGAGCAGTCAGGTCTCCAGTGCTCAGGCCTCCCGATCACGGTTTGCAGAACGTTCCCTCCTCACAGCCTGTTTTTAGGGAAAAGAGGCACTTTAACTTTCTAATCCTGTGTGACTTGAGCAGCTCTAGATTCTCTACTTTTTCTTTTCCTTTCCTCTAGCAAAATCTAGTCTCTCCTTTTAAGCACCTGTGGTTTCTTCTTTCTTTCTTTCTTTTTTTTTTTTGAAACAGAGTCTCACTTTGTAGCCCCCAGTAGAGTGCTCTGACATTATAGCTCACAGCAACCTCAGACTCCTGGGCTCAAGCGATTCTCTTGTCTCAGCTCCAAGTAGCTGGGACTACAGGCACCTGCCACAATGCCTGGCTATTTTTAGAGGTGGGGTCTCACTCTAGCACAGGCTGGTCTTGAACTCCTAATCTGAGGCAACCTGCCCGGTCTCCAGGAGTGCTGGGATTACAGGCGTGAGCTACCACGCCCCGCCCAGGACCTGTGATTTCTGAGGGACTTCATAGCTTTACCTGTTTCTTCTGGTCTAAACTGGAGGCTGACACAGAACGGTGGAGACTGGGGTTTCCCTTCTTCCCGTCAGTCTTTTCCGGGCCTCTCTACAAAAGAGTGGGGGGCCCACAGCCCAGGGCCCAGAGATGTGTGGGGAGTTGGGAAGAAAAAACGTGACATGAAAACAGATTTGCTCCGAGTCAGAAATTCAGCTCAAGGTCATCAAGATTCAGATGTGTCTGACATCAACAGCCCCTATCCAGCCCACCTTCTCCTAGAAGCTGAATGTTTCCAGAAAAAATGAACACACCCACACTCAAATCCTGACTCCCACATAATTGCTGTGTAACCTTAGACCAGTCACTTAACCTCTCTGTTTCCCCATTTATACAATAGGGATTATGGTATCTGCCTTATCAAGTTACTGAAGGGACTAAATGAGGACATATATCAAAAGGATGGAGCAATGACTAGGGATGGCCAGAAAACATTATGCCGTCCCCACCACCAACCCCCCTCCTTCTGATCCTATTCAGGAGAGAGCAAAGTGGAAAAGTTATCTCTCCTCTTTTAAAATAATTATAAATGTGGGGCTAACTCCATCACTTGGGCCCTCCTTGTTTCAATGTCAAGAGAAGTTTGCTTTAGGCACGCGAAGTGTACGAATCCCTAAGAAGTATAAACCGAGTTTGAGTTCGGATCAAGCACAAGTGAGATGGGGAGAAGGTGCTGGCAGAGAGAGGAAGAATCTGGGGCAGATGCAGTCAGGACCAGGAGCCAGAAGGGAGGGAGGTGGATCCTGGATGGTGGGTTGGAAGTGCAGGAACAGGGGGCAGGGCCCTGGAGAGCCTGATGCAGAACAGAGAGGGGGTGGAATAAAGCCATGATTCCATTCCCAGGCCCCTAAGCAGCAGGATACTGCCGGGTGGGGAGGAAAACCCAGGAAGTCAGCAACCTGGCATAAACTGGAAGAGGACTCTCACCTCCAGAGACTCAAAACGGGGCCAAAGGCAGCCCAGGGAACAGGGGAACTAGAACTTGAGCATGTGGTCTTGCATTGGCTCCTGCAATGACAGAGGTGGCAGCAGGAAGCAAGGAGGAGAGGCAGGGTTATTTAACCTGAGCTAAGTCAAGTTGCAGAAGACACAGAGAGGACACCTCCACTGAGCAGGCCTGTGCCCCAGCATAAGGTTTGGGCCAGGTGGGAGAGAGGGAAGGCAGGCCGCATGGGCCTGGATGGAGGATTCTTTCCTACTCCTGTGCTAATGATTTCATAGATTAGTTCATTTATCTTCACAAACTCCAAAAGGCAGGGGCTAGCGATATCACACTTAACAAATGAAGAAACTGCAGGTCACCTAGCAAGGAATAGAACTGGAACTGGACCCCAGCACTCTGGCTGCACTCCCACCTGTCCGACTTCTGTGCATCCCACTTCCAGGGTGCCAGCTGTCCACTCCTCTCTGCAGCTCCTCACAGAAGGAGAGGCCTCCTCACCCCATGCCACATTCTTTTCCAAGGCTGCTGCCATGGTACAGATTGGGTGATGGAGGGGAAGAAAGCATTACAGCAGCCCAGCTGGCTGCCTAAGAAGACCAACCCTGCTGAGGGGCTCTCTTTGGCTTCCTCTCTGCCTCTGTCTGCAGAGCCCCCAGAAACCATCCCCAGCACACATGCACTACAGACATTTGTGTCCCAGGTTAAGAAAGAAGAAAGCATTCCCTAGGTTCTATACGGCTCCTTACATGCTCGGAGAGGGAAGACCCAGGAACAGAGTCCCTGACAGAAGCCAAGAGCGTCTTTCCAAATGAACAGACACATCTGACTCAAAGGTGGAAATGGAATGTCCATTAAAACCCAGAAGCAGTTTCTGTCTCTGGGACTCCCTCTAAGTCTGAGGAACTCACCAGCCTTTTCTAAGACCCCAACCCCCCCCCAGGCACTTGGTGTGTCCAAACCTGCTGGCTGGTTGTCCCTTGTGCTCACCAGGATGTGGTCCAGTGTATAGCATGGGCAGGCTGCTCCTGGTCTGGAGCCCGGAAAACAGAACTACCAAAATCCCAAGAGAGAAAATCCTGTGAGTGGTCAGTCACTAATCCAGAGTCCAGCCTGTAAGACAGCCCCCTCCTGAAGTCAAGGTGTCTCCCAAAGATCGCTAAGGAAAAGCATCCCGCCTAGCCCTCTCACTGTCAGGAAGGATTGCCTTGCATCCAACCTTAGTCCTTCTTGTGGCCACTAAAATAATCCACTTTGTGACCTCTCTGGCAGCAACATGGTGTAAACAAGCAGGCTCTTGAGCCTGGGGGGCAGCCTGGCTCAGTTACTGACAGTGTGTCACTAGGTAACAGGCTCAATTTCTCTGGGTCTCAGTATCCTTGATTTTAAAATGAGAATAGTATAGGTTGCTGTTCTGAGGACAGCTATCCAGTGCCCAGGGCACTGCCTATCACAGACTAGTTCTTAATCAGCAGCTGTTGGCACTGGGGAAGGCCATCTCACCAGTTCCTCCTGGTGCATCACGAACACATCAGCCTCATGAGAGGCTGAGTGTCCAGGATGACTTAGCCTGTCCGCTTCCATGAGGAGGGCCCTTGTTTCTGCTTCTGGACCTTCCAAGAACCTCCCACAGCAACTGACAATGGGGCAATGTAGCCAGTAGGATCCCTGAGAAAGCCTGGTGGAAGACACTGGGTCATTCCTCCAGGCCAGGTGCCCAGCCAGCTGACTGCAATTGGGTTGATCACATACAAGCCTGTGCTGTCCACCCTCAGCTGTTCACCAGCTCCCATGCACCCAATAAATCACAGAAACTGTGCTCCCAGGAACACACAGATGCTTCTAAAAATAGCCACTGCTTCTTTAGACAAGAGGAGGGGGGAGGGAAGCAAGTGTCCACGATATCTGTGGGAGCGAGAGCCCAGGGAAGAGCTCAGTGCTCTGTGGGGCCTCCCCATCGCCTCGCTGCTCTGAGGCCGGGGGTGCGTTGTGCTCAGGGAAACCTGCACTGTTTGCTTTGAGGGAGCACCCTGAGATGGTCTCAATCTCTGATGTTCAGCCCCGGGGGAAAAGTCTGGAATGCCACCAGGAAGACTGGACCCTTCTGGTTTGAGCCAGGGGTGTTAGTGCCCCTCCAGTAACCTTGGATCAAATCTATTCTGACTCCAAGGCAGTCTCAAACCTTCCTGCATTAAATATGGTCACTAAATCTCTCACTCAAACAAAACTTTAAAGTCACTAGGTCCAAACCTCTGCCTCAGGGAGCCCTGCACCTACAAGGAAGGCAGGAGAGACTGTCCCCTTCATCTGTTTCCTTTTTCCCTCCAACTCACAACCAAACCAGCAAACACCCCTCAGAGGGAGTCATGAAAGAGGATCCTAACTCAGACCAGCACTGGGCCAGAGCCACTTCCAAAGGTCAAAGTGAGCACTCTCAGCAGAGCTGGGGGGCCCAGGGCTGTGTGGGCTCTGGCTCTATCCTATTTTGGATCAGCACTAAATGACAGGAAACCAAGGCTCCCCTGAGCCAAAAACTGCTCTCTCTCCCCGGAAGCCAGCTGAGAGAAAAATGGGCTATTCTCTCTTCTTCCCCATCAGCAGCTTTTGCATTCCTGGCCTGAGATCCAGAGTCTGGCCAGGACTGAGCCAGACAGGCTGAGGGGAGAGGGCAGGTTTAAGACAGTGGAGCCTGGAGCAAAGGGCTGATAGGGAGAGACATGGAGAGGACCCATACAGAGCGAGATGAGCTGCAAGCCACATGAACCTGAACTCCTCCTCTACCAAAATGCTCTTCAGCATCTCACGTTCCCAGAGACCCTCATTCCTCACACCAAAGCGCCCCTGCCCACCTGTGTGAGGGCTTTGGAGCCTTACCCCATGCCTTTCTTCCTCCTAAAATTTGGTCTCCTATGAGACCATCATCATTGCCTCTCTCCCTTCCAGCCTGCCTGCTTCATATTCCAGATCCTAACGCTGAATCAGTTCACTCTCTGTGCTGGGAAGATAATTGCAGAGCTTGTACGCAAACACAATTGCAGCCTCATCAGGAAACCGTGCACATCCCAACACACCCCAGAGCCTATGGAGGCCAAAGCATAAGAAGGAATGGGATGAGGACAGGAGGCTAAAAGGTGGGGTAGAATTTACCATCCTACCTCTCCGGAAGGTCATGTTCTAGTTCATCCAGTGTCTTCTCAGTCTCCCTCCATGGGGACAGTGGGGAGGGAAAGCTAGGCTCTTATTAGGACCTAGGCCATCCCAGCAGGCAGACTTAGGCCTGAGCAAAATCCTGGCTAGACCTTCTTCCTGCTAGGTGCTAGCCTCAGCCTTGCCCTGGGTGGAATCAAAATAATTCCTGGCTTCCCTGCTCCTTGTCAGCCCCCGACTGCCACCTCTCAGCCCTCTGTGGCATAAACAGGGCTTTATTATCTCAAGCCCACCACGTCCTCTGAGAGTGCCGTGAATGGAATGCCACACAATACACTTGTTTATTAATAACCACTCGTCCCCTCCCTCTGCCTGGCTTGCTCACTCACTCACGGCCGGGTCCCCCTCATGCATAATGGAAGAGTTGTGTGGCCCATGACACAGCCAGGCTGTGCTCCTCAGCCTCCGAGGGGATAGATGGAGAGAGGTACCAGGCTGGGCCAGGCTCCTCAAGGTGGGGGTGGGATGGGGAACAGATCCCCCGGTTAAGATTTGGAGACGTCATATTTTGTGGGGGAGCAGGAGTGGGACTGGCCCTCCCCCATATACAGGTCCTATATGAACCCACACTAGGGGCAGCAACCAGCCGTGGAACATTTATCCAACACCCACCCTGTCCTATTCAAGGCAGTGTGTGCTAGCTTGACAATGGCTCTCTACGACTTGGGCTACTTCTGCTTGAAGGTCTCAGGATAAGCCTCTATCTTCCATTTCACAATCCTTTACACACGTGTGGCCCTCACCGTGCCCCAGCATTCTAAATCTTCTGCAGACTAAGTATCTCTGGTCCATTCAACTGCCCCTTGTGAAACTACATCCATTCCCACATTTCCCATCCAGTCACCACTTCCCTGGTGACTAGCAAACATCAGGGGGGCAGGGTTTCTCTTAAAATGTAAGGCCCAGCTCTCCTACTCTCCTGCTGGAAGCATATCTTGATAACAGCCTTCTGGAGGGAAATTTGGAAAAACATTTAAAAGTCCTAAAAATGTTTCTGCCCAAGTAAAGCAAGCAGACAGCCCTCAGAATGGGAGAAGATTTTTGCAGGTTATGTCTCCAACAAAGGTTTAATAACCAGAATCCATAGAGAACTCAAACGTATTAGCAAGAAAAGAACAAGTGATCCCATCTCAGATTTGGCAAGGGACTTGAAAAGAAATTTCTCTGGAGAGGATAGGTGCGTGGCCTACAGATATATGAAAAAATGCTCTCCATCCTTAATCATCAGAGAAATGCAAATCAAAACTACTTTGAGATATCACCTAACTCCAGTAAGATTAGCCCATATAGCAAAATCCCCAAACCAGAGATGTTGGCATGGATGTGGAGTAAAGGGAACACTTCTACACTGCTGCTGGGAATGTAAACTAATACATTCCTTTTGGAAAGACATCTGGAGAACACTTGGAGAACTAAAAATAGACCTGCCATTTGATCCTGCAATTCCTTTATTAGGTATATATCCAAAAGACCAAAAATCACATTACAACAAAGATAACTGTATCAGAATGTTTATTGCAGCCCAATTCATAATTGCTAGGTCATGGAAGAAGCCCAAGTGCCCATCAACCCATGAATGGATCAATAAATTGTGGTATATGTACACCATGGACTATTATGCAGTCGTAAAGAAAGATGGAGACTTTACCTCCTTTGTGTTTACATGGATGGAGCTGGAAAATGTTCTTCTTAGCAAAGTATCTCAAGAATGGAAGAAAAAGTATCCAATGTACACAGCCCTATTATGAAACTAATTTATAGCTTTCATATGAAAGCTATAAGCTAATTATAACCTAAGAATATGGGAAGGGGGAGGAGGAGGGGAGGGGGGGAAATGGGTGGAGGGAGGGTGATTGGAGGGATCACCTCTATGTTTTATTTTACAAGGGTACAAGTGAATCTTTCTAAAAGTAGAATATAGATGTCTTGACATAACAACTAAGAAAATGACATGGGCTCGGCGCCTATAGCTCAACCAGCTAAGGCGCTAGCCACGTACATCTAAGGTGGCGGGTTCGAATCCCCAGCCCGGACCCACCAAACAACAATGACGGCTGCAACCAAAAAATAGCCGGGCGATGTGGCGGGCGCCTGTGGTCCCAGCTACTTGGGAGGCAGAGGCAAGAGACTCGCTTGAGCCCAGGAGTTGGAGGTTGCTGTGAGCTGTAATGCCACGGCACTCTACCCAGGGGGACAGCTTGAGGCTCTGTCCAAAAAAAAAAAAAAAAGAAAATGACATGAAGGCTATGTTGACCAGTTTGATGA
>CAUYTI010039900.1:0-31358 GCA_963575145.1 Galago senegalensis
CCTAGCGAGTCTCCTGCCTCCGCCTCCCAAGTAGCTGGGACCACAGGCACCCGCCACAATGCCCAGCTATTTTTTGGTTGCAGCCGTCATTGTTGTTTGGCGGGTCCGGGCTGGGGATTCGAACCCGCCACCTTAGGTGTACTGGCGCCTTAGCCGGTTGAGCTATAGGCATCGAGCCAGTACTTTGGCATTTTAAAAACACATGATTTACTCTGACTAGTAACTTATGTGTGTGCTTCTGCGGAGAAAACAGCTGTTAATTCTCTGTGAATGGGCCATACTCAGTTTGTTTTATTTTGTTCTTGCATGCTTTGTAATCTTTCATTGAAAACCGGATATCTAGATATGATAATGTGGTAACTCTGTAAATCATATTCTCCTCTCTCATCATGGTTCCCTTTGCTTATAGTTCTTATTTCTGTCTTTCAGTGACTTCTATTTTGTAAGTCTGTATTCTTATCATGTGTGATCTCTGAAGATGATTTAAAACTAGTTTTTGACATATATTTCCTTGAACACTAGAAGCCAAAATAACGAAGACAGCAAGAAGAGGGGGAAGGGTGGGAAACTCATTCTATTTAGGCCTTTACAGACTGCCTCTTCCTCTGTCCTGGAGCACTCCTTCCATGCGTAGCCAAACCATTACAACTCTGTCTTAGCCTTCACTTCCTGCTCGCACTGAGTGATCAGCTAGAGGCTGAAGCTTAAGATTTTCTCATACTCTTTTCTGAGTATGTGTCCTACCCTGAGCATGTGCATGGCTTTGAAATTTCCAGTGTACAAGGGTGCTTTTGAATGCTTTAATCTGACAAAGAAACTCTCTCCCTAGATTTTCCTCCCAGACTTATAGCACACTATTCTATAGCTCAATAATGCTTTACCTACAGTAGCTGTTGGTTGTTCTTTAACCTTACAGTGTTTTTGTGGAATTCTTGCTGCTTTTTCACCATGGGTGGGTTCTGGTTTAGGTGAAATAAGGACAAGGCCCTTGTGTCAGTCTTCTGATTGCTCTCAGACATATTCTGAGTTTGTGAATAAGACTACTTATGAATAAGATCTGTTTTTCCTCTGGAACCAGGGACCAAGGTCCCACACCTGGTATTATAGGAATGCTGACTACCTTATTTAAGACCATTACCCCCATCAGAACAGGGTAGGGATAAGATAAGAGCTAATTAAAATGCCACAAAGTGTTCCTATATTTTCCTATATTAACAGTTTAAACAGTTTTTTCTGATTCAGTGTCCACTTGGTTGCTATAAATCTTGGACTTTGGAGTTCCGTTAGAGTTTATTCTGATAGTTTTTGCTTTTTTAAAATATATATTTCCGTTGGCTGTTAGTTCTACTCCCGCACTTGTACTGATGTCACCCCACATATTTTTCATAAGGAAAACAAACAATTTGGAATTAAATTCTAGGAGAGAAAACTAAGGAGCCATAGCCACGCATTCCAAAACAGAGGAACCTGACTAAAGCCCTTTATCAAAATCGTATTTAAATAGCTAAACTTTCTGATTATTAATAAAAATTTGACACCATTGCTAAATTTCACTTTTTCTCAGTCTGCTGGTATGATGAGTTAAATTGAAGACTCCAAACCAATAAATTCTAGGGAAAAAGTAATTTGCTTTTTTACAATAAAATTTTATTATGAAGTTCTTCTTAAAACAACAATAATAGTTTGTAGAGTTTAAGATAAAAAAGTAACAAAGATAAGTGTCAAAATCAGAAACATTCCTGAGGATAAGAGTTACTTATGATATGTTAATTTCTATTCCCTTTTTCAAGTTTCTAAATAGAAACTTGAAAGAATAACACTATTATTGGGTATAGTAACTTTATTTTGATTAGTTGTTAATTTTCTCTAAATGATCTTTCCTTTAAAGTTTAGTGATTAATGGAAGAAACAATTTGAAAGTAAAACACTTGAAGATATTCCAATCCCAAACAAAGACCTTGGTTTAAGCAGTTCATTAGAACCACCTAGGGAGAGTCTCAGAACTTTAGGTTTTGTGGCACTTAGCCTTGCAGATTCTGATCTAGTAAGGTGGTAGCAAAGCTGCAGCACTGATATATTTAAGATTTTTCTCAGATTATTCCAATAATAAGGCAGATTTCAATATCACTGGTAGTATGATTGCTAATTTTCTGAATTCTATTATCACTTAGCAAGGAATGGCTAAATTAAACACTATTACCCTTATGGATAAGTGTTTGTGTACCCTCAAAATTCATATATTGAATTCATAACCCCCAGTGTGATGGGATTAGGAAATGGAGCTTTTGGGAGGTAATAAAATCATGAGGGTAGAGCCCTCATGATTGAGATTAGTACTCTTATTAAATAAAAAAGATCCCACCAAGCTCTCTCATTCTTCCCACCATGGGAGAATACAACCAGAAGTCGACAGTTGGTTACCTGGAAGAGGGTCCTCACTAGTACCAAATCTTGCTAGCATCCTAGTCTCAGATTTCCAGCTTCTAGAACTGTGAGAAATAAGTTTCTGTGGGTTGAGGAACCTGGAGCCTTAGGGCTACATGTGGCCTCTAGATCCATGAGGATTGTGTTTTGATTGAATCCAAATTTTATAGAACAAATCCTTTTATTAAAAGGGGTGCAACAGAGAAAGATAAAGCTTTTCTTCCTCCTTTGATGCTTAAAAAAAGAATAATCTTAAAAACAGATGGCCATAGGTTCCTGACCTGCTGGGTGAGGAATCCACATTTTACTTGAAAGGTAATTGGTCTTTCTCACAAGTAAAGTTTACAGCATATTTGAAAAAGGAAAGATTGCCAGGTCTAATGCTTGGCATAAGTTTTGTCATGTCCAGAAAATCAGATAATGTTGAAATACTCTGGAAGATCAATATACCACTACTCATTACAGAATCAGGTTCAATTTGGAGCATAAACTTCTTAAAAGGTTTCACTATTATTCAAAAGAATTTTTCTGAAGACAATAAACATACCACCTTAAAACGTGTTTGAATAAAGGTTCTGTATAAGGGCAGTGCATATATGCAGGACTTAACACATTCATGTAAGTATGAAATGGGCAAAACGGTGATGTCTTAGAGATTAAGAAACTCTAGCCAGAATAGAGATAAGAGAACCCAGGAATAACTGAAGAACAGAGGAATTTCCAAGGACCTACAAAAGCACCCGTAAGAGAGAATCAGCTTTATATTCAAGCTCAGAGATGGCATCCAGGAGTGTCCAACATTTTGGCCCCTCTGTGCCATACTGGAAGAAGAGATGTCTTGGGTTACCCATTAAATATACAAACACTAAAGAAAGCTGATAAAGAGCATTAAAGAAAAAGATCTGTGCATAATTTTCATGATATCCAACACCCAGCTAAGCAAAAAAGCCCTCACAAAATCACATGAGGCCCGTGGGTGATAGGTTGGACATCACACCATCACTCTGCATCTGTGACTTCAGCATTTTCCTGCTCTCTTTCTTCTTCTTCCTGATTTATGTTCCAACCCAGGAAACATCTTAGCAAGGCGGAAGAGAAAAAGTGATACAGGGGCCCAGCAAGAACCTTTTTCTCTGGGAAGGTCTATACACCCTGCACTGTGCTCCAGCTAAGAGATGAGATCTAACCAGAATGACCACTGTGGTCAAGTGCATTCACCTAATGGTGCCTCATCTTTCTAAATCTATGCCTAGATCCCGTGAGTCACAAGTAACTGAATCTGACCCGCTGCTTGGCTGAGCTTGCGGCCTGGGGAAGGACACCTACAACACTTCCAGTCAGGGCCCAACCCACTGCTTGGCCGCCAGCTTCCTCTGCTTTTCCAGAGCCACTCAGTTCTGACCTCTGGTGTCCACGCGCTGGTCCTGCCTTGACTCCGCCCACTTCCGTTTTCTTGCCGCTGACTTCCGGCTCCAGTTGGTAGGGGGACTGGGAGTGACACAAAGTCTCCAGCTGGGATTCCAGCTGAGAAATTGCTACAGATTCGGGCTCACCCTGCCACGCAACCTTAGCGGGATTGAGGCTTATTTCCTGGAAGTACAGGTGATATTGTCACTCGAAACAATGGGATAAAGTGTAGGGGCTAGGCGGAGTTCCCACGTCCACTCCACCCTACAGTTTCCTGCAGAAATTCCAAGGCAGTCTGTTTGAGCTGGGGCTGCTTGTGCCCTCAGGCCTGAGCCGTTGTTGGGGGGCATGTGGTTTAGCCCTCCTCCTAACTAGCCCAAAATCTGTGGCATACCTGGTGTCTCTGGAGTTCAGTAAATGCAAGAAACACTTCACCGAGGACATCAAATAAGAGCCTGACCTTCAGGACTCAGATTTTCTGGGAAGAATCTGGCTGGGTCACAGGCACACACACAAATGGCACAAATTACGCGTATCCTGAGTGGCGGCTTTTACCTTTCTTGGGTTCGGTTCACCCAGTAGCAGTTTCAGGTAAGGCTTTTGTGAACCCGTAAAACTCGACTTGGTTATTATTTTCATTTTCTGACTCCCAATGTCACAGGGACATACGTTCTTCTTGTAAAAAGAAGGAAATAGAATGAAAAAAAAAAAAAACCCTCTAACCTTATTTTTTAAAAATCTCATTCCTTTTCTCAAAAGAAGTGTTAAACAGTGGGTCTTTATACATACAAACCCTTTTCTAAGCATTAATATTCATGAAATATATATGCAAATACATCTTTTATAAATATTTTTGTACAGTTTGTGTTATGCAGATTACATTTTTCATCTGCTGTGGCAGAAGATCTTACCATATCAGTGTGTATCAATTTATCCCGTGCTTTTGAACTGCTTTCTACTTTAACATTGCATGGATGAAACATAAATTCAGGCAGAATCCTGAATGTTTGCTCTTCTAAACAGTGCTGAGTGAATGAATGTCTTTTATTTAATCCATATACAGAAACTATGTCTGTGAGATATTTGTTTCTCTAGTAGATGCTGTAGGCCAAAGGTCCTTTAAAATTTTGAGAGCTGATGAGAAAGAAATTGATATCCATAGAAGTGGTATCAGTTGCATACTCATAACCAGTGTATGAATTGGCCACTGCCTAACCCACAGTGTTGGTAAAATATTTGTTTTGTCATTGGTATCTTATATTGGTTTAATTTTGACTTCATTGCTTTTTATCATTGACTTTTCTTTTTGGGGGAATTATCTTTTATTTTTTTGCCAACTTTCCTATTGGACTATTGAGGTTTTGGTCTTGAGTGACAGGACTCATTCATATATGAAAGAAATGACCACTTTTCCTGTGACTGGAGTTACAAAATTTCTCCCCCCACCCATGTGCTGGTTGCCATGGTTTATTTTTGTAGTTGAATTAAATGATGCTTTTCCTTCTTGAGTTTTGAGTTTTCTGGTCATAATAGACACTCTCCCTTTTTTGTTTGTATAATTATACTTTTTTCATTAAAAATTGATCCATCTAGGATTTTAGTGTAATTCAAAAACAGTAAATGCTTGCTGTTAATCAAAAATTGTGCTGCCCTTTACATCATGACATGGGATTGCAATTGAAACATGCCAGGTAACCAGTATAAGCAGTAATCAGCTATAGATTATAAGTGGAAGTGATGTGTGTCACTTCCAGGCCAAGACCTTAAAGAAATTCTCTGTCCCATCGCCTCACCTAGATACAGAAAACAGAAGAGCCCATTTACACTTTGGCACATAAGTAGGCAGAAACTTGGGTTCCTGAATCATCATGGGCAAGATAGCTATCTATTCACTTACTCCCTCACTGGCAAGATCCATATGGTTGTTACATTTCTATTGTGCTAAGCCACTAAAGTGTTAGGCTTATTTATTAAAGCAGCTAGTATGGCTTTACTCATAAAGAATCTAGTGAAGACATAGCTACCCCTAATCATTTGTATCTGAGCACATTTCATCTCATTCAGTAAGCACTATGCCCACTGACATTGAAAGAGAGGTGTTGATTACATAGTACTTATAAAGGATCTGGAAAAAAAGATGGTTTATCGGTGGGTGATTTTCAGAGTTGTCCCTTGTTAAAGTGAGAATTTTATTCAGTGTACTTGTGTCATCTCCATTACTAGATTAGACCATAGTAGAATCTGAAAGTAAAAAGCAGAAGTATATCAAACCAATTCAGGCTTATTTTAATTCAACTATCAATAATAATGCTTCAGTAAAAATAAGACATCCAGGAAAAATTTAAAATAGGTGGTTTGCCAGGACAACAGGAGAAAACCGTTTTGGCTGCAGGAAATAGTTAACAATTGCATGAGAAACTTATCAGTGACCTAAATTAAGCAGACTAGCACTTCATTTGTAAATAGGAGCAGATAATGAAAGATTACATTTGAGGAATACATAAAGAGGAATATAAGCTAATAAAATACCTGGAAAACCAAACTACAAATATTTGGTGATATTGAATTAAAAAATATTCCAGTATGGCATTATGTACTTTAAGGCTGTCTAACAGTAATCAGATACTAGAAATGCTTGAGATTTTGAAGAATTACTTTGCAAATCAGTTGTATCTTAAAATGGATTTGGGCATTTTTCTTACTGAGACTTCTATTCATTTTTGTTGTAATTTGTTCCAAACCACTTTTGAATCTTTAGTCAAAGTATTTGGTGATGGCAACACCAAAGTAAGTTTTGAAGCCTTTAATAAATTGGAATTATTGAAAACAAAGTTATTATAAAGAATTGTCGCTACAAAAGCAAGGGCGGAAATGAACAACTAGGAGAACACAAACACTGTACATGATTTAGATTTGAAATATATATAAATATAAATATCTATAATTGTGTAATTTCTCAACTTGTGAGAAGAATTTTTTGATGAGCTTCCTTTTTTGGTATAAATTTCTGTTCTGCACTAGAAGAAATGAATAGAAAACCTATTATTTTGTACTATCTGTATTTAGTTTGGCAAGACATTCATTATATTCATAAATAGGGACCATTTCTTTGATTAGTTTTGTCTTATAAAATATTTCTCTAAAATGATAACCTCAGTGAAATAAAAAAGACTCCAGTGATGAAAATATTTGGACTGAAATATTGAAACATTTCAACACAAAAAGCATAATTAATAAATTTCCCATAGTAAAATTTTCTTAAGCTTATTAAGAATCTTACTATGTATACAAAGAATATTTTTTCAATAAAACATGGGTGACAGCCAAGGGTATTTCAATAGAAAGTGTCAACTATTCAAATTTATTAATAATAATGCAATCTTGCAGAATATTACAATTTTATGAGCCAACTAAAAATAACAAGAACATATTTGTAATGGAGTTCCAGAAGGAGAGGAGAGAATGTGGCAGAACAACATTCAAAGAAATAAAGGCTGAAATATTTCCAAATGTGATGAAAATTATCAAGTCACAGATTCTACAGTTTAAAGATAGTAAGGAAGGTTAACTAGAAAAAAAAAGTCATAGTCAAATTGCTTAAAACCAATAATAAAGTGAAAACCTTAAAAGCAGCTGTAGAAAAAAAGGCATTTCAGAGGAACAGTATAAGAATGAGACTGGTTCTAATGAAAGCATTGCATCAAGCCGACAGTGCAATGACATCTTTAGAGTGTTGAAAGAACAAAACCTTCTCACCCTGGATTCTGTATCCAGTTAGAGTGTTATTTAAAAATGAGAAAATAGGCTTGGTGCCTGTAGCTCAGCGGCTAGGGCGCCAACCACACATACACCGGAGCTGGCAGGTTTGAATCCAGCCCAGGCCTGCCTAACAACAATGACAACTAAAACCAAAAAATAGCCAGGCATTGTGGCGGGCACCTGTAGTCCCAGCTACTTGGAAGGCTGAGGCAAGAGAATCGCTTAAGCCCAAGAGTCTGAGGTTGCTGTGAGCTGTTACACACTCTACCAAGAGTGACAAAGTGAGACTCTGTTTCAAAAGAAAAAAAAAGAAAAAGAGAAAATAAATGCATTGTTTGATCTGTGGGTCAAAGAAGAAATGACAAGAGAAATTTGTTTCAAAATGAATGATAATGAAAACCCATACAGATGCTTATTGCATTACAATGGGGGTTATATCCCCAGTGATAACCTCATTCAAAGGTGAAAATATTCCAACTCAAAATGGATTTAATATACCTAACTTACTGAGCATCATAGCTTGGCTCAGCCTGCCTTAAATGTGCTTAGAACATTTACATTAGCCTACAGTTAAAAAAAAATCATCCACCACAAAGCCTATTTTAAAATGAAAGTACCTCATTTAATATATGGAATAAAATGTACTGTAGCATACAGTATGGATTGTTTACTCTTGTGACTCCATGGCTGACTAGGAGCTGTGGCTTGTTGCCACTGCAAACTATCATGAGAGAATATTGTAGCACATCCCACTAGCTTGGGGGAAAGATCAAAATGCAAAGTACAGTTTTGATTGAACGAGTATCACTTTAGCACCATTGTAGACTTGAAAAATTGTAAGTTAAACCAATATAAGCCAGGGGCCATCTGTAAATAAATATTTGTGGTTGCACTTCCATGTATAGAAAGAAATTTATAGCATTAAATGCTTCCCTAGAAGAGAATAAGGATTTAAAATCAATGATTTAAAAGCTACTGCTGTAAACAGCTAGAGAAAGAGAAAACTAAACCCAAAGTAGATAGCAAACAATAAGCAATAAATAAAGAGCAAATATCAATAAGTTAGTGTAGAGAAAACCAGAAAAAGTCAAATGATGTTTCTTTGAAAAAATTAAATAAAATTTATACAATTTGGGAAGAAAATAAAAGATATAAATTATTAATATCAAGAATTCTGTAGGGGCAAGGTGCAGTATAATCCTAACACTTTGGGAGGCTGAGGTGGAAAGATTGAGTCCGGGAGTTCAAGACCAGCTTGAGTGAGAGCAAGACCTTATCTCTTTTTACAAAAAATAGAAAAACTGGCCAGGTGTGGTGGTGCGTGCTTATAGTCCCAAGCTACCTCAGGAGGCTGAGGCAGGAGGATTGCTTGAGCCCAGGAGTTTTGAGGTTGCTGTGAGCTATGATGTTGCCATTGTACTCCAGCAGGGTCAAAAGAATGAGATCCTATTTCCAAAATATTTAAAAAAAAAAAAAGCTACAGGAACATCACTACAGATAGTAAATGGTAGTGTGGAAATTAGAAATAATCAATTGACCACCTAGATGACATGGGTAATTCCTTATAAGACAAAACATACCAAAACTGTTGAAAAGAGAAATATATCTATAATAACTGGCTGGGCATGGTGGTTCATGCCTGTACTCCGAGCACTCTGGGAGGCCAGGGCAAGACGATCCCCAGAAGTTAAAGACCAGCCTGAGCAAGGCAGACCCTATATCTCTACTAGAAATAGGAAGATTAGCTGGGTGTCATGGCAGGTGTCTGTAGTTTCTGCTACTCAGGAGGCTGAAGCAGAAGTTTGAGGTTGCTGTGAGCTAGGCTGGTACCATGGCACTCTAACTTGGGCAACAGAGTGAGATTCTGTTTCTGTCCCTGTCTGTCTGTCTGTCTGTCTCTCTCTGTGTATAACCTTTTCAGAAAAACTCTGGGCCCAGATGATTTTACTGGTGAATTCTACTAAACATACCAGGAAAAAAATGAAGTATTATCAACCATACATTATCTATTTCAGAAAATAGAAGACGAAAACTTGAAAAGACATTATAAGAAAAGGGAATTGCAAACCAGTAACCCCCATGATCATGGGAAAGGTATCACTGACAAAAATATTAACAGGTCACAGACAA
Source organism: Galago senegalensis (assembly GCA_963575145.1). Lineage (NCBI taxonomy): Eukaryota > Metazoa > Chordata > Mammalia > Primates > Galagidae > Galago > Galago senegalensis. Next base: position 9,721 of record CAUYTI010039900.1, read on the forward strand.
CAATATATAAAAATAATAATATACCATGACCAAATGTGTGACATCCCAGGAATCCAAGGTTGGTGTAATAGTAAGAGAAATAATTTAAAATAAATTGCCAGATTAACACATTAAGAGGAAAAATGATATGGCAATCTTAATAGATGGATGAAAATATTTGACATAATTCAGTGACCATTTGTTACATAACATAAGCGAATTGGGAGTAGAAAGGAGCTTCCTTAATCTGATAGAAGACCTCTCTGAAAAACTTCCTGATAATCATCGTACTTAATGTAGAAACAGTGAATGTGTTCCCTATAAAATTGGGAACAAGGCAATGATGTTTGCTCTCAGCTTTTTAAAATTCAATATTTTATTGAATGATTTAGCCAGTGTATTAAGGCAAGTAGGAGAAAATTGAGAAATAGTGATTGTAAAGAAAAATAAAATGGTCTTTATAAGCTATTACATAATTATGTAGATAAAAAGTACTAAAGAAACTATACAGAAATATATGATAACCAGTAAATGAACATAAGTTACATAATGTAATATATACAAAAATTAATTGTATTTTTATGTATTAGTAAAAAAAAATGAAAAGGAATTTAAAACTAATATTACTACAATGTCCTAAAAATTAAAACACTCGGGAGTAAATGAATCTACCGAAAACCACAAGATATTCCTGAGAGAAATTAAAGGAGACCTCCATAAATAGAGAGACAAATCATGGTCATGGACGGGAAGATCTAAAACTGCTACGATTTGATGTTCCCCAAACTAATGTATAGATTCATCATAACCCAGTGAAAACCACTGAAGGCATTTTTGAGAAATTGACAAGTGATTGTAAAATGAAGATGCAAATGCAAAGAACTTATGATATCCAAAATAATTTGGAAAAGAAGAAAAATGTTAGACAATTCATACAACCTGATTTCCAGAATTAATAAAAAGCTTCAGTTGTAATCAAGGCCGTGTGGTATTGCCTTTAATGTAGACTGACATCAATGGCACAGAAATACAGCCAAACATAAATTGTCAACTGATTTTTGTCATAGGTGCCAAATTAATTCTATGCTGAAGTATAGTCTTTTTCACAATGATGCAGTGGGGTAGCTATTACAGGAAGGAAATAAACCTTTATCCATACCTCGTAACAAATATAGGTCTGTGGGTCATAGACCTAAATGTAAAATTAAAACTATTAGCTTTGAGAAGAAAACAGATGGTTTTTTTTTAAACATTGGAGTAGTCAAAATACTTCAAAGAACATAGCATAAACAAACAAAGAAAAAGTGAGAGATTGGATTTATAAACTTTAAAACCATCTGTTTGTCAAAATATACTATTAAGAAAATGCATAGAAAGCCTCTGACTGGGAGAATAAATAAGTTGCATTTTCACATAAGAATGCATGTAGGAAGTACAGAAAATAATATTCCATTTGTAGTATCAATAATATATAAAATAGTTAAGTCTCAGGCATAAACTTCTAATGAACTAAAGGGTAAAAAATAACTGGAGTATACTTTATACTTGATTGTAGAGACTATAATAAAGATGACGACACTTCCTAATTTAGTAAAGATATTTTAATATAAGACTAATTAATTTTTCTCAGGATATTTTGAATAACATTTTAAAATTGGATTTCCAAGTCATGCCTTTGTTTTAAGTTTATTGACTATTCTTAATGTGCATTTTTTTTATCATATTAGATTGGGGCAATCAGAAATTCTATAATTGGTCTTTGATTTGTTGTGTATATTCAACAAACCTTCAAAAAAAGGTTAAGAATACCGGAATAAAAATTAGGCCATGAGCAGCCCCAAATACCATAACGAGAAACATAATCTTAAAAAATGTCCTGAAGATGTATGCTTTAGCTGCGGATAAAACACATACCCCTATTATTGTTGAAACTGCACTTTGTAACACTGGGTAGCCTAGCAGGTATAATGCCTCAATCGATTTTTCATTTGCTGTGGGCTGGGTACTGGAAACAAATGCATAGGAAATATGTGCAGAAAAATCAAAAGAAAACCCTATACAAATGACAAGATTAATCATGGATATGGAATCAAGATTGACATTCCAGAATGCCATGTAACCTGTTACTCCTACAATCACAGAAGCAATAGCAAAAGTTACCCACAAGGAACACATTGGATGAGGAATTAACAATAAGGAAACAATGAACATAGCTGCTGATGCAACCATGACATTTCGAACAGTGTTTTCTAATATTGCAGCATACTGATCAAAATATATGAATGCGTAGTTATACACTATTAGGGGAACTTCACACTTTTCAGCTATGCCTCGTATTTGGGCTAACATTATCTTCTTATTGTTTGAGGAAGAAACATGCGTAGTCTGAATGAAGCCCCGGGAAGAAGTGATTTCATTTGATGCTGAAATATTAATATCATATGTAAAACCTGGAAAAGCTGTTAAAAAACCAGAAATACCATTTATAAAAGCATTTTTATCATCAGGATCTTGTCCGCTACCTTTTAAGTATAGCACATATGTGTTTAACCAAAACTCTGTAAGATCTCTATCTATATAGTCATTGCTCTCAAAATCTGTTATGCATGTTTCCAATTTTTGCCTAACAGCTTTATCCCAGTAGTTAATACTTTTAGTAACAACAACCATAACCCTGGGACCATACTCTGAAAAATATTGTTCCTCTATATTAAAATACGGTCTGATGTAGGAATCATCACTTGCCAGATTTCGAAGGTCTAAACCTTCCTGCACTTGGAAACACCCATATATACTACTTGAGATGTACAAAATGTATATCAGCACTACAAAAAACTTGGACTCAGTGGTTGTGAGAAAAGGGCCAAAATAGTCTCTAAAGAACAAATTCATTGGATGGATATCAGTTCCGTCTTCATCTACAAAAGAACCAAATGGGAAACAGAACTTTTTAAATAAGGAATATTTTTGGTCAGGAGTCTCTGACTTTTTCAACCAGCGTAGGCAGACTTCTTCTCTTTTACCATCCAGGGCCATAAATGCTCCAAAACAGGTGATGTTATATAAATAACAAAATAATAGGGTCGTTCCTGTATAGATGCAGAAGTATTGTACGGACCTGAAAGAGCTCATTATCCCTGTATAGAAGGCCAGGACGTTGGTGAGTGTGGTGATTGTAATGGACACTGCCACCCTTGAGAAGACATTGGACATACGCTCTCGTATGTTTTCCGTGAGGTTGGTCTTCTGCCAGGCGGAAATCATGATAAACATGTCATCGACTCCAACACCTGTGAAAAAGAAACAGAATCTTCATTACTCATTAATATCCATTAACAATTACACGTTGATTCAAACCATTTTTTTTCTATTAAGGTCTTATTTATTTTGCCCAATCTCTGCTTAGGTACTACCTTCTCCATGATGCTCTCTGGTTGGCTCTGAATTCACAACAGAAGTCATCACTCCTTCCTCTATGATAAGTTTTTGCTTTGTATATGTATATATATTCTTATTATTTGCACGTAGCACAATATACTCCTAGTCTTCACTTAAACCAGTGGTTCTCAACCTTCTTAATGCTGCAACCCTTTAATACAGTTCCTCATGTTGTGGTGACCCCCAACCATAAAATTATTTTCACTGCTACTTCATAACTGTAAGTTTGCTACTATTATGAAGCGTAATGTAAATATCTGATAGGTGACCCCTGTGAAAGGGTCGTTCGACCCCCAAAGGGGTTGCGACCCATAGGTTGAGAACCACTGACTTAGACCGTGTTTTAATGAGGAGATCAGGGAACCTGGCCGGTTGGGTATTAGTTGAAGCAGCATTAGCAATGTATCTTTTGTTCCATTAGATTGCTTGAGAGATCATTTTCTCTCCTAAGGTATTTAATGCTAATGTCCACACACATCCAGCCAGCGTTCTGTCACGTAACAATATAAGCTGGATTTATGTGTTCGGCATTTAGCATCTGGCCATGTGGTATGATTGGAGAGGCACACATATTTTTAGACATACACACAGGCGCATGCACAAATGTGGTTTTTCTACTAAAAATTTTTCTACTAGTCTGTTTTTGATACCTAGAATGCTATTATTGAAACTTCCCTTGCCCAAGTTAAGGCATTATCTCATTACAATTCAAGTACTCCTAATATCAGAAATATGTACCAAAGTAAATCTTAAGAGTTCTTTACATATCAGTACCTACTAGGTAATTCTTTGCTTACTGACATTTCAGATTGGTGTGGAATAGAGAACATTTGAGGACTTTCAAGTCATTGTAGACTGGGAAAGGAGGGTTACAAAAAAGGAGACTAGACAGTGTAGCATAAGCATGTTACTGATGAATTTCACCTCCCAACTTTGTACTAGAGTTGACACTACTTCCATCCATGTACACCTGTGCTTCTACATGTATTGATATGAAATCAGTTCTTAGAACTGAAATGTTGATCTTAATTTCAATTTCTTCTCCACAGATTACATGCTCAAGTTGGCCAAATACTAGAAATTGCAACCTTGCCTCTAGTTCACATGTTTTGTGGGTCTGATCAGGGTAGAAAGATCCCAATCAGTACAAATCTAGATAGCCTGTCAAAAACTGCACTGTGACACCCCATTGCTGCCAGCTCTGAGCATCCCACTTATGTTCAGCTGGACAAAAGGGCAGAATCAGAAGTACTAAGAGACCAAGAGTAAACTCATCAGTATTTCTTGGTTATTTAAAAACTAATGTTAATATTTATAGAACTTTGTTCAGAAATTGTCTTCACACATTCCTTGCTTAAAGTTGCTGAAATCACATGTACACATACATACACTGTACATATGCATGGACGTACACGCACACACCCACATTCCTGCATATACATAAGGTATACAAAAAAGGTTTTATTAAATCAGTTATGTATACTTTAACTGTAGTTTTTATGGCTGTGGGTCACTGAATGATTACATGTGAGTGTGAATGAAGGAGGTATGCCCAAAAATCTAGAATAAACTGATATCCAGCACACAACTCACATGCTATCTCCCCAAGAAAACCAAATGTTATTTCTTCCAAGGTGTTCACTTTCTAAAATACAAACACCTTTGTTTTCTGAGGCTTATTTATAAGATACATCTGAAATTACTGAAAATAGAACAATTGAAAACAACTCTGATTCTTCCTTTTAGGGCTAATCCTCACTGCCATTTTGATGTATATCCATCCAGAATTTGTTCTAACAAATATACACATATAACTATCTATTTCAAACATTCTTGTTTTTTAACCAGAAATTCTCATTTAACATTGAATATCTACCTCTTTTAAAAGTTTTAATGTAATTCTCATCTTTTAATATGCTATATTTGATTAGACCAGTCCCATACTGATGTAGGATTAGGTTGTTGACAATATTTTCCTATTCTAAATCGCACTGAAATGAACATACTTATTCTACTTTTCAGCACTTGTCCAATTATTAGGACAAGTTTTAAGTCTTGATTTTTTGCAAACTTGGGCAAAAAGAAGTGTGCACTAATTAATTCACATGTTCCCACAACAGACCATGAGTATTCATTTGTGTATAACCTTCCAAAAATGTTCAATCTTGCTAGTATTAAGAAAGATGTCTCACTTCTTACTTAATTTACACCTCTTGATTAATTGGAAGGTAAGCTTTTTTTTCTTACATTGTTATGTACCATATAAGCATGTTTTGGTCCATAATAGACTACCTATATTTTGGTAGTTCCATATGATGGAGCTGAAAAATTTCTATCACCTATGGATGTCACAGCCCTTATAACGTCATAGCACAACTCATTACTCTTGTGATCTTGACCCTGGGCAGTCCTAGGCTAATGTGTGTGTTTGTGACTCAGTTTTTAACAAAAAGTTAAAAAAGTTATAAAAAGCTTATAGAACAAAGATATAAAGAAAGTATTTTTGAACAGTTGTCCAGTGTATTTGTGTTTTAAACTGAGTGTTATTACAAAAGAGCCAAAAAGTTTAGGCTGGCGCCTGTGGCTCAAAGGAGTAGAGCGTGGGCCCCATATGCCGGAGGTTGGCAGGATCAAACCCAGCCCCAGCCAAAAACTGCAAAAAAAAAAAAAAAAAAAAAAAAAGTTCATCAAGTAAAAACATTATAGTATGCTAAGGTTAATTTATTGTTGAAGAAAGGAAGATATTAAATAAATTTAGTGTAGCCTAAGTATATAGTGTTTATTATAAAGTCTACAGTAATATACATTAATTTCCTAGGCCTTAACATTCACACACTATTCACTCACTTAGAGCACATGCCGTTTATAGCCTGGGAGCAACAGGCTAGCCCATATAGCCCAGATGTATGGTCGGCTATAACATCTAGGTTTGTGTAAGAACATTCTACAATGTTTGCACAAAGACAAAATTGCCCAATTATGCATTTCTCAGAGCCCTTGATGTATGACCACATTTTCAGTGACTTGTACTTTGTTTTTTGTGTGAACTGCTATTCACAGCCACTGTCTTTCCATTTGGGGTACTAGAGTTTTCAACCTCTAAAGATACACAATTAAACATAATTTTCCAATTTTTAGTCACCCCATTTGGGTTCTGTAGAGTCACCTAAATATAATTCTTTCTTTTATTTACCCCACATTCCCTTAAGCATGACATGTAGATTTAGGTTTTGTTTTACTTACCTAGAATAAGAAATGGTGAATTTGCAACTATGATCACAAATGGCACCCCCATGTGCAACAGCAGGCCAAAGCCACTCACCACTGCGAAGAAAGCAGAAACCACTCCAAAGATTGCAGTCCACATTTTGTTTTGAGCACAGTTAAACCTATAAATTTGGAGGGAAAAATCATGGAATTTTTGGTGGTAGTGTCTCTACTGAAAGTCCATCAGTTCATAGTATTCTTGCCTTGTACACCTATTAAGAAACCCCTGGAGCCATAATTTTCATGCTTGTCTGTTGAAGATCTTTAATTCTCAAGTACTGTCTATCCCATACCAACTGGAAAAAAAAAAAAAAAGAAGAATGGAAAAGTTGAGAATCTAGGGGCGGCACCTGTGGCTCAGTGAATAGGGTGCTAGCCCCATATACAGAGGGCAGCAGGTTCGAACCTGGCCCCAGCCAAATTGCAACAAAAAAATAGCTGGGTGTTGTGGTGGTTGCTTATAGTCCCAGCTACTAGGGAGGCTGAGGCAAGAGAATCGCCTAAGACCAAGAGGTGGAGGTTGCTGTGAGTGACAGCACAGCACTCTACTGAGGGTGAGGGCAACAAAATGAGACTCTGTCTCTAAAGAAAAAAAAGAAAAAAGAAAAGAAAAGCTGAGACTCTACCTAGAAAAACTCTAAACTCTGAAGTAATTCTCAGTCAAGCACTAATTCCCTGATGAGCATTTCAGAACCACAAAGAATTACTAAAACACTGCAGGTGGTTGTGCCCACTCTTATCTTCAGAATAATGTGAATGGAATATAACAACATGGCTCGGCACCTGTGGCTCAAGTGGCTAAGGTGCCAGCCACATACACCGAAGGTGGTGGGTTCAAATCCAACCCAGGCCCGCCAAAACAACAATGATGGCTGCAACCAAAGAATAGCCGGGTGCTGTGGCGGGCGCCTGTGGTCCCAGCTACTTGGGAGGCTGAGGCAGGAGACTCGCTTGAGCCCAGGAGTTGGAGGTTGCTGTGAGCTGTGATGCCACATCACTCTACCCAGGGTGATAGCTTGAGGCTCTGTCTCAAAAAAAAAAAAAAAAGGAATATAACAGCATATCTAGTTAAGTTTTACTGCTCCCGAACTCCATATAGCTGTCAATACAATGCCAAATAGTTGCCGTATTTCAAAGCTAGTTCAATGTGTGCTATGGTTCATAAAGACTATGAAAAATCTTTAAAATAATTTTCAGGATTCCTTTTTACTGGTGGAAAGGGTTCTGTGGAAATTGCTACTAACTTGGAAGAGAAAAAAAGGAAATACATTACATCTGATTGTTTCCTTATGAGACCAACAGAAATAGGAATATATACAAAACATTTTATTTATTCATTTATTGAGATAGTCTCACTCTGTTGCCCTGTGTAGAATGCCATGGCGTCATCGTAGCTCACAGCAGCCTCAAACTCTTGGACTCAGGCTATCCTCTTGCCTCAGCCTCCCAAGTAGCTGGGACTACAGGGACCTGTCACAGTGCCTGGCTAGTTTTTCTATTTTTAGTGGAGATGGGGGTCTTGCTCTTGCTCAGGCTGGTCTCAAACTCCTGAGCTCAAGAAATCCACTCACCTCATTGTCCAGAGTGTTAGGATTACAGGTGTGAGCCACCGTGCCCAGCCTGTACAAAACATTTAAAAATATTCCATGTTTTCGCCTCTCCAACAATCATGACAATTACATTTTAATTAGCAATAATCACGCCTTGGATAAACCTCATTGGGTATGATACTGCCACTGCGCAAAGCTTGATAATTACATTTTGAAATGTTGGCAACAAACCTCTAGTTCTAGATTTTATTCATTATAAACTGCTTCAAACAAATGACTGGATACTTTACTGGGAAAGAGAAACTAAGTTTGGAAGTGGAGTTTAGGGAAGACAACTGAAGAATTGGAGTCACTGATTTCAAAACACTAGGAATATGATCTGCAGGCAAGATGATATAGTTGCATAACAAAGGGTAGGACCCCAAGGAAGCAGGGTTTGCACATCTGGGTAAGGTGGACACATGTGTAACAGACTCTCGTGGCCTCACCATTGGTATGTGAAACTGTTTTAAATAGATAAAATTTCCCAGATATCCCAGTCCTCAGATCCTGCCTCACCATTGGTATGTGAAACTGTTTTAAATAGATAAAATTTCTTCTTATTAATACAGTTATGGACATATTTCAATTTTTCTCAATATGTTGGTCCTATTAATTAAATCGAGGGCCCCAAAGCAACACACAAACACATTTTCCAGGGAGAAAGCAAATTCCTTTGACATAATACAGTTTTATTGTAACACTTTCTTAAAACAATAATGATTTATAGAGTTCAAGGTAAGAAAGTAACAAGGATGGAATTTTGAAGCCAGAAAGATGAGTGAAGTTCAAGCTCATCTATTGGATGGAGTTGAAACACATTCTTCTTAGTAAGCCATCTCAAGAATGGAAAAAGAATATCCAGTGTATTCAGTACTAACATGAAACCAATATACAAACAACTACATACCCATATGAAAGTTAAAACACAAATATAGTCTAGCAAGTGGGAGGGAGGAGGAAGAAGGAGGAGGGAGAGCAGTTGGCCGGATCTCACCTAATGCGCACAATGTGAGGGTGTTCAGCACACCCCGAGTGAAGGGCTCCACTACAACTTGAACTTTACCTTAGAACTGAAAACAGTGTAACGTAAACATTTATGCCTTCATGTTAATTTGAAATAAAAAATTCAATAGATTAAAAAGCTACACATGACATTCTTTTTCAGTTATTGGATTTTTTAGGTGAAATTTTCAAGGGATAGGAGAGTGAAGCATTTTATTGGTTATGGTAACTTTACTTTGACTAGCTACTGTGTTGACTTTATTTATTTATTTATTTATTATTATTTATTTATTTATTTATTATTTATTTATTTATTTATTTATTATTTATTTATTTATTTATTATTAAATCATAGCTGTGTACATTTATTTATTTATTAATAATACATTTATTTATTTATTATTAAATCATAGCTGTGTACATTAATACTATCATGACGTACAGTGTGTTGTTTCTATATACGGTTTGGAACACTTTCATCTAACTGGTTAACATAGCCTTCATGTCATTTTCTTAGTTATTGTGTTAAGACATTTATATTCTACATTTAGGAAGATTCACATGTACTCCCATAGGATAAACCATAGATGTAATCCCATCAATTGCCCTCCCTTCTCTCCCTTCCCTCTCCCCATATTCTTGGGCTAAAATTGGGTTATAGCTTTATGAAAGCTATAAATTAGTTTCATAATAAGGTTGAGTACATTGGATACTTTTTCTTCCATTCTTGAGACACTTTGCTAAGAAGAATATTCTCCAGCTCCATCCATGTAAACATGAAGGAGGTAATGTTGACTTTCTTTAAATAACATATTAATGTTCAAGAGACAAGGGAAGGAAAGACTTGAAAGAACACTGTAAGAAATTTGATGAATACATTTGCAGATATCCCAGTCCTCAGAAAGGACTTTGGGTTTAAGCAGTTTATCAGAATCACTGATGGGGAGTCTTAGAACCTTAGGTCACCTGGGACACAGCACACTCAGGTTCTGATTCAGTATGTTTGTAATGAACTTGCAAAAACTGCATACATATATATCTTAAACTGTCCTCATAGGATCCCACTGGGCAGGCAGATTTGGGCATCACTGGTAGCAAAATGGGCAATTTCTGGATTCTATTTACTTAGCAGAGATAGGCCGCGTTAGAAACTATTACACTTGAAAAAATGATGTATAATGTTTGGTGAGATTTCCATGTTTTACTTGCAAGGTAAGGTGTCTATCATAAGTAAAGAAAGTTTACATTTTATGTGAGGAGGGAATTATTCCTAGATCGTACCAGAAACTGATCTAACATTTGATGTTAAGTTTTATCATTTCCAGAAAATCAGACCCCTCCTTATGATTTCATGTCCCAGTTTCAGTTACCTGCTGCCAACCACCATCCAAAAATGGTACAATATTTTGAGTGAGAGATCACATTCACTTAACTTTTTTATAATTATTCTATTATTAGCTATTATTGTTAATTTCTTACTCTGCCTAGTTGGTAAATTCACTTTATTATACGAATGCATGTGTAGGAAAAATTATAAAGTTCTGTATTATCTGTGGTTTCAGGCATCTGCTAGATGTCTTGGAGCATGTTCTCATGGATAAGGGGAACTACTGTACTTGGTATATGAACTTAATAAAGTTCAATTTGGAGCATAAACTTCTGAAGAAGTCTTATTCAGATGACTTTAATGCAAAACAGTAAATATAGAACCCTAAAATGTGTTCCAATAAGGGCTATATGTGAAGTCAGTGCATTCATGTGAGCTGTAGCCTTCATATATAAGTGTGTATGAGACAGGCAAATGGGGATATGTCTTAGGAGCTATCCAGGAACCTCTCCCCAGAACAGAGACAAGACCCTAGGGGATAAAGGAGGAGAGAGGGTGAAAGATGTCCAAGAAGCTTACAAAAGCACTTGCAGGAGGACCAGTTTCATACTCAAGCCCACTAAAGACACACGGTAGATGGTCATGACAGCATCCATGTCCTAAGACTTTTCCTATTCCTTTTCCTTTACTCTTTGGGCACGCTCCAATCAACAAAACAGTTCAGCAGGATGCAGAGGAGGGGAAGTGAGAGAAGAGGTCTGGCAAATTCCTTTTTTCCTCATTAAGGGCTATTCCATGTAGCCGTAAACGGAATGTTACATGGACGTTTAAGAATGACCACAGAAGTCACAGGGCCTGCCTGAGTTTTCATGGGGCAGAGGAAGAACTTGCTCTACCTATGAAACTTAAAGGGAACAAAGGGAAACAAAAATAAACTTACCTTACTTTTAAAACTTATGGGTCCTGTGTGTTCTCTATGTTGGTTACATAAGCATAAAAACGTCTTCAAAGACAAATAGAAATGATTTTCTGATTGCCTTCAATATAAGACTTTCTGCACTATTGTCTGCAGTCATTTGTAAAGATAAGCAACAACTGACTATAAGTTTGTATCCTCACAATCAACTATCTAGTAGAAAAGTTTGGTCAAACAAATTTTTGGTACCTTGTAAGTGCCTGGTTTATTTTAAATGATTTATCCTATGAACTTTAATAGGACTGAATTTTGTTTTATTTTTTTCTGCTTCTTGTTTTGTTTCTTTATTTTCTAAGGGATGCGATTTTCTTATCCAGACTAAGAAAAGCAAGCTCAAGTCCCTTCACCTCATCTTTCTCTTCCTTACATCTAGATAGTTTCTCTTATTTGTTACTAAGCCTACCCACCTGAGAATCACCTAGAGGAATTTTTGAAATATAGATTCCCGGACTTAACCCGAAGATATTTTGATTCAGTAGGCTGGGGCCTGAGAATATCTGGTTTAGCATATGGAAAGGAGAAGCAAGAGCTAGAAGCTGGGATCTTTTAGTAATCATAAGAAACACCTTGGTGATAAGGGCATGGGGAAGGGTTTGGCTCAACATGAGAACAGGAGAGCTCGCGAGACCAGAACATCAGGGATTGTAAGAGGCTGGAGAAGAAGGTAGTCGGGAGCGCATGCATTCTTTCACGGACACACTCTGACTCTGTCCTTTCTCCTGCCTGCAGAACACCAGCACGGTGTCTCTCTATGAAAGACTGCTAAGATGTATTCTTCCAACTAAGACTGCTTTACTCCCTCAAAGACTTTTTCTCTCTCTCTCCCTTCTAGTAAAGTAGATAGCCCTCAGGCACCTAAGAGCAATTGTTTCTGAGCCAGGTGACAGCATAGCAATCCTTGTCTAGAACCTAGCTAGATAAGCAGGGGGCCGGAGACCTGGCTAGTCCCGTAAATGGTGACCACGAAGGGACCCCAACAAGGGCTCTCTGGGTGACTGTAGAATAATTAGAATAATAACATAATTTGTGGGGTTCCTTCTCCATCTAAATTCTATTGATTGTTGACATCTTTCACATTTTAGTTTCTGATCTTGAGAACTCTAACAATAGAATGAAATTAATATTAGAAGGAAAACTAGAAAATTGAGACATACATAAAATTAAACAATACGCTATTAACCAATGGCCAAAGAAGAAATCACAGTGGACATTAGAAAATACTTAGTGACTAATGAAAATGAACATACAACATACCAGAAATTATGGGGAACAGTGACAACAGTATTCGGAGGGAAATTTATAACTGTAAATAGGTACATTAAAAAGGAAAAAGATCTAAAATCAATAATATGTTGTGGAACTAGAAAAAAGAAGGAAAACCAAATTCAAAGCTAACAGAAGTGTCTCAGTCCATAATTCTCACTATAACAAAATATAGTAGAATCTCCATAGTTGTCCATCTCCTTACATTGACAACCTCCATAAGTTGACCTAATTTTCACAGACCAGATATAACTTGACTAGTTGAGTTCACTCTACACCAAGGGGTGGAAGATTGGGCTTTGCCCCTTGGTTGTATTAGTATAAATTCTTTTTTCATGTTGTTTTTTTGGGGGGGACAGCGTCTCACTATGTTGCCCTTGGTAGAGTGCTGTGACATCACAGCTCACCATAACCTCAGACTCTTGGGCTTAAGCGATTCTCTTGCCTCAGCCTCCCAAGTAGCTGGGACTACAAGCACCTGCCTCAATGCCCTGCTGTTTTTTGATTGTAGTTGTCATTGTTGTTTGGCAGGCCCGGGCTGGATTTGAACCTGCCAGCTCCGGTGTATGTGGCTGGTGTCCTAGCCGCTTGAGCCACAGGCACCAAGCCTTTTATCATGTTTTATTACTACCATGTGTTGTATCAGGCTTAATGTCTTTTTGTTTATCATGTGAAAGACTTTTCCAATGTGATGGACTGGTCTGAATTGTAGGTGCATCCTACAGTTACTGAAAAATTTTCTAGTTAATTGAGACATGATGGCCCAAAGGAAAGAACTCAAAGATGCTGAGAAAAAGTTGATCTTCACTTCTGGAAAGCAACAGCCACAGGAAGATGATGGACCATTTTGGTGTTAGCAGATACAGTTAGCAACATCCAAAAACACAAATGTGAGTACTTGGAGAGATATGGTTAAGAAAGCAGAGACCTACAGCATGAAAGGAGGAAAACTTCCCTCAATGATGTCAATGAAGACACAATGAGCTGGTTCAAACAAATGAGGGCAGTTAACACCTGAATCTCCAGGCTGATGATTCAAGAAGTTGCTAAGAAATGCATGCAGGAATTTGGATGGCAGATTTCCTAGCAACAAGTGGTTGGCTTGAGAAATTTAACTGCAGCATGAGATTGCCCACAAAGTCTTGTGTGGTGAATCCAATGAAATTCCAATAGAAGTTGTGAAAGAGTTCATTAAAAAGGTCCCAGACTTTGGTTGGGGGTGGTGGATTATGTCTGTAATCCTAGCACTCTGGGAGGCTGAGGCAGGAGGATTGCTTGAGCTCAGGAGTTGGACACCAGCCTGAGCAAGAGTAAGACCCCATCTCTACTAAAAATAGCAAAACTAGCCTGGCATGATGGCAGGTGCCTGTAGTCCCAGCTGCTCTGGAGGCTAAGGCAAGAGGATTGCTTGAGCCTAGGAGTTCGAGGTTGCTGTGAACTATGATGACACCACGGTATTCTACCTAGAGTGACAGAGGTAGACTACCTTAAAAAAAAAAAAGTTCCCAGAGTTAACCAGAGGCTTCAAAGATGACAATATCTTTATCTTTGACCAGTGCAGACTCTTTTTCAAGGCTATGACTGACGGGGTGACAAATGTGAATGTGAAAAACTTTCCAAAGAATGTTTCAGAGTTCTTTGTCCTAGCTCAACTGGTAGAAACTAAAGCCCTTGTTGATCGACAAATCAGCAAAGCCATGTGCATTCAAGAACCTGAAGCCCAATGATCTCCCTATCACTTGGAGATGAGACAAATCAGCATGGGTATTTGACATGTGGGTAAACGTTATCAACTGAAAAAAAGGAAGAAACTGATAGTACACAACTGTCCTCGCTACCTGCAAGAAAACTACAAACCAGTATTTCTTATGGATATAGAGGGAAAAGTCCTTAACAAATACTAGCAAATCCAACTCAGTAGCATATTAAAGGATTATATCCCATAGCCGAGTGGGATTTATCCCAGAAAAATAATAGGGAAAATCTTGTGGTTCAACTGGGGATAATCAATCAATGGAACACACCACATTAACAGAACAAAGGACATCAATGAAACACATGATCATCTCAATAGATGCTCATGATAAAAATTCAAAAACTAAGCAAAAAAGGGAAATTCTTCAAAATGATAAGGGCATTTATGAAAATCATAAAATCATCATCATACTCATAGGTGAAATACTGAAAGCTTTTCCTTTAACATCAGGAACAAGACAAAGATGCCTGTGTTGACCATTGATGTTCAACATTGTGCTGGAAGTGCCAGCCAGCGCAGTAAGAAACAGAAGCAAAAGGCATCTGAATTTGAAAGGAAGAAACATAACTATCCCTTTTCATAGATAATGTGAACCTCTAGAGTAAAATCCTCCCAAATCCACAGGAAAATGACTAGAGTTAATACACAAATTCCATAAAGCTACAGGAAAGGAGGCCAACACACAAAAATCAGCTGTTTCTATAGGTGTGCACTGAACTATCTAAAAAGGAAATTAAGAAAGCCATTCCATTTAAATAGCTCTGAAAGAGTACAATGCCTAGTAATGAATTTAACCAAGATGGCGGAGGACTTACACACTGAAAACTACCAAACCTTGGTAAAAGAAACTAAAGAAGACCTAAATAAATGGAAAGATCCTTAGTTCATGGGTAGAAAGATTCAATACTACATATTGCTAAAACATCCAGTGTTACTCAAAACTCTCTACAACTTTGACACAATTTCTGTCAAAATTCCAACAATCTTCCCCCCCCCCCCAGAAAGAGAGAAGTCAACATTTAAATTCATATGGAATTTTGAGGCATCTTGGATGACCAAAATAGTTTTGAAAAAGAAAACAAAGTTGGTGGACTCAGTATTATTCAGCTGTAAGAAAGGAATGAAGTTCTGATATATGCCATAGGCCTTGAAAACATTATGCTGAGTGCAGTAAGCTAATCACAGAAGGACAAATGTATGACTCTATGTATATGACATCAGGAGAATAGGCAAATTCATGGAGTGGAGTGGAGTAAAGGTTAACTGGGACTTGTGGGAGAGGGCAATGGGGAGCTATTGTGAAGTGGTGACAGAGTTTCCATTTGGGGTGATGGGAAATATTTGGAAATAGTTGTGGCTGGGCCTGGTGGCTCATGCCTGTAATCCTAGCACTCTGGGAAGCCAAAGCAGGGGGATCACTAGAGCTCAGGAGTTCCAGACCAGCAGCCTAAGCAAGAGCAAGACCCTATGACACTAAAAAAAAAAAAAGAAAGAAAATAGATGGGTGTTATGGCAGGTGCCTGTAGTCCCAGCTATTAGGGAGGCTGAGGCAGGAAGATTGCTTGAGCCCAGGAGTTTGAGGTTGCTGTGAGCTATGATGCCAAGGCAGTCTACCAGGGGTGACAGAGTGAGACTCTGTCTCAAACAAAACAAAACAAAACAAAAAAAACCCACTTGTGATAGTTGTACAGAATGTGAATGTAATGTCACTGAATTGT
Source organism: Galago senegalensis (assembly GCA_963575145.1). Taxonomy (NCBI): domain Eukaryota; kingdom Metazoa; phylum Chordata; class Mammalia; order Primates; family Galagidae; genus Galago; species Galago senegalensis. The sequence continues at coordinate 26,039 of CAUYTI010039900.1, forward strand.
ATACTTCAGAATGGCTATACTGGTATGTTTTATGTTGCATAATAATATATATTTTACCACAATATTTCTTACAAAGTATGAGATTAAAAAACTAATCAAATCATTTTACCTGAAGCATGATGTGACTGCAAATAGTATGATTAGAACGTATGCCAAGTGAAACAAAGGGATCACTGTCATAGAAGTTGCCTGAAATTCCAGTTGTCTAGAAAGTGATGTAAAGTAGACCACCTGCCACGAAAATATACTCAGGTAAATAATTTATAATTCCAGTATTCATGTGTGAGTACAAATGCTATTGAAACACTTTCTCTTATTGAGACATGACAATTCAATCAAAGGTCAAAATACATGGATTATGATTTTAGAATAAAGAAGATAATGCAGACATGCTTCTTCCCACAGATCTATGGTGCACTTTCCAAAGTTTCTCTCAAAATCCAAAGTTTATAATCCCTGAATATGCAGAATCTGAATTTTATATTAAAAAACTATGAAATCTTGTCCTCATTAATAATGGCAGAAATTGTAGCTTTCTCTAAATTTTTATTAGATTTCTAAATTTCTCTAAATATTTATTATCTTTTACTATTTTTTTTCTTTGAGACAGACTCACTTTATTGCCCTTGGTGGAGTGCCATGGAATCACAGCTCATAGCAACCTCCAATTCTTGGGCTCAAGTGATTCTCTTGCCTCAGCCTCCCGAGTAGCTGGGGCTACAGGTGCCTGCCACAACGCCGGGGTGTTTTAGAGACAAGATCTCACTCTTGCTCAGGGTGGTCTTGAACTCATTAGCTCAGGCAATCCACAGGACTCAGCCTCCCAGAGTGCTAGGATTACAGGCATAAGCCACTGCTCCTGGCATCTCTTTTACTAGTTTAATTGCGTAAGTATCATTTCAAGGAAGCCTGGTCTTTTCCAGGTGGCATTTAACTTCCACCGGGCTGGTATTTGTAAATATTCTTACCCAAAGGTTACTGAAGAGGAAGTATGTTTCTCACACTCAGCTAGATGCTTTATCTACAACTCACTTGACAATGCTAAGCTAGTTTGTTTTTTCATCCCAATGAACTCCAAACAAATTTTATGGGGCTCCCCAAAACTAGTGAAGACTAACTAAAAGTAAAAATTTCCAAGTGCCGGAATCTGATTAGGAAACCAAACCCCAAAATATACAGGATTTGTGTTATGGACTAGAATATTCCCGAGGGTCCGTGATGTGTGGCAGCCTTCGGTGCTAATTTAAGAAAGTCAGATTAAGTACCACCATCTAGTCAGGGAGGGCCGTCCTGAGCATCCCCCCCCACCCCCGGCCCCCTTCTCTTGGCCTCACTGTAAACCCTAACCCGCCAAGTACCTCGGTCTTCTTCAAGTTCAGATTTTTCTTAATTGTGTTAATTTGGTCCAGGAAATGAGTCAGCCATTCCTTGCTCTTCAGCCGGTCCTCCAGCACCTCGGTCTTGAGGAAGTACAGCAGCCGCAAGGCTTTGGTCTCCCGGAGTACGTGGTTCTTACCTATCCTCTTCCCCAGCTCGTTTCCTCCAAAGAAGCCGGTCAGGAAGAGGGGGTGGCCTTCGTGGTCGTAGCTGGGGAAGGTGATAGCTGACAGGTTGAGCGCCTTGTTGTTCTGCCAGGCGTAGAGGAGCGGGTTGGAGGGCACGCACACGTGCCTGTACTTGGCGCACACGTCCTCGTACCCGCACCGGCTCCCGTTCACCTGCACACTCAGAGACTGCACCTGTTTGTCCAGCCTCATCACTTCTTCCAAGATGTCTTGTTCCAGGAGCGTGTCGGAGTCGGAGACCACCAGAATGGAAGCGAAATTGGCCTCGGAGCTTATCCTGGAGGGAGAGAAGCGGTACGAGTCGTTGGTGGTGAAATGTTCCTGTACAAAGCTCCTCTCCGCCTTGGCGGGGCCCCCAATCGGCGTGTACTGCTCCTCCAGATCTTCATCTTTTCCCACCGGCAAGTAGTACAAGCCGGTGCCGAGCGCGGCGGTCAGCAGCATGGGCAACAGCAGGAAGAGCCAGGGGTGCGCGCCCACTTCCCAGCCCAGCCGTCCGAAGGCTCGGGAGAGCGGCGCCTCTAGGCAGTCAGTGTGCCAGCGGCTGGAGCTCGGCCAGTGGCCCCTGCGGCGCGGGACCTCTAGCCTGGGCAGGGGTAAGACGCTCCTTTCTGCGGGCTGCGACACCAGCGCCTCTGGCTGCAACAGCTGCGATAGCTGCGACGGCTGCGCGGGTGGCTGGGACGGCTGCTCCAGCTGGGAGGACTGAACCTGTAGCTCTGACAGCTGCGACAGCTGCGCGGGTGTCTCTGACGTCTGGGACAGCTGCGATACCCGCGACATCTGCTCTGTTGGGTCGAGCAGCAGCTGGTGTGCTGGGAGCTGCTCCAAAGCCCGACCCAACACGGATTCCCGTTTCAGATCCGGCTCCGCAGCCATGGACGCGGCGCTCTCACCAACCCTCACTTTTAACTGAGACTTTGCCTCAGACTCGGGCCCCCCCGCCGCCTTCCGCCTCTCCAGCTCCGCCTGCTCAACCTTGGAGGGACTGAGGCTCATTTCTGGGAAGCACAGGCGACGTTCTCACTTGGGATGCTGGGATAAAAAGTAGGGGCTGGACGGGGCTTCCATGTCCACCCCACCCGACGGTTTCCTGGAGAAATTCCGAGGAAGTCTGTTTGAGCTCCGGCTGCTCGCGCCCTCAGGCCCGAGGCATCGTTGGGGAGCACGTGGTTTGGCCCTCGGTCTCACTAGCCCGAAATCTGTGGCGTGCCTCCCAGGAGTTCAGTGAATGCAGGAAACACTTCACCAAGGCCATCAAATTCGAGCTTGCCTTCAGGACTCAAAATTTCTGTGGAGAATCTGACTGGGTCGCAGGTATACACACAAATGACAAATTACACGTATCCTGAGTGGCGGCCTTTACCTTTCTTGGGTTCACTCAGTAGCAGTTTCACTTAAGGCTTTTTGTGAACCTGTTAAATTCGACTTGGTTATTATTTTCGTTCTCTGGCTACTAACGGTTCAGGACATGCATTCTCCTTGTGAAAAGAAGTAGAATGGAAAAAAAGCCCTCTAACTTTTTTTTTTTTTAAATCTCATTCTTCTGGACAAATTTATATTCTGCAATGAATGAAAGGTAATGAAAAGACCTGTTATTTTGCAGCATCTCCTTTGATTTGGCAAAGCACTCAAGATAATCAACTAGAAATGACTTGCTTTATTAGTTTCTGCTTATAAAATGTTTCTCTAAGAATGATACTCTGAATGAAGTAAAGAAGATAGCATCCATGTGTGATGGTTATTTTGGGGGGCTGGTTTGGCTGGGTACTCAGTCATTTAATCAAATACTTATCTGGATGCTGCTGTGAAGATATCCTGAAAATGTTATTAACATCTATGATCAGTTTGGTTTAAGTAAAGTACTTAGCCTTCAAAATGTGGGTGGGCCTCATCCAGTCATTTGAAATAACTGAAGAGCAAACCACAGGGTTTCTTGGAAAAAGAAAACATTCTGTCTCAAGACTGTGACATCAGCTCCAAGAATTTCCATCCTACTGGCCTGCCATACAAATATTGGTCTCGTTAGCCTCCCCAACTGTGTAAGCCAATTCCTTGAAATATGATAGATAGATAAGTAGATATAAAGAGAATATTGAGCACCATGCTGTTGGTTCTGTTTCTCTGCAAGACCCTGGCTGATATATATTTTGCAACCAAGGGTTATTCTAGCCTAGGGGAATGGATTCTGAAGGTTGAGTTTTATTAATTGAGTCTAGGTTTTCTGGAATTGCTTCTCTAATCTGATTATATTTAAATCACTCAGTAAGAAGGGCTCTGATAGACCATGATGTGATGTGGCAGCAGATATACAGACTATCACCACCAGATACCCTTCATCACATACTTACCAAGGCAAGGTTCTGGATGATGACATATTGATGTAGTCATATATTTAACTATGACTAAATATAGTATATATTTAACATACTAGTTAAACTAACTACTATAATATAGTTGACTGGTTAGAGAGATGAAAAGAATCTTCTCTAAAGACTATAGACAAATGGCTACTAAGCATATGAAAAAATGCTCATCATCCCTAATTATTACAGAAATGCAAATTAAAACCACCCTGAGATATCATCTAACCCCAGCGAGAACGGCCCATATCACAAAATCTCAAAAGTGCAGATGCTGGCGCAGATGCAGAGAGTGTGGAATGCCTTTGCACTGCTGGTGGGACTGCAAACTAATACAACTGTTTTGGAAGGAAGTATGGAGAAACCTTAAAGAACTCAACCTAGACCTCCCATTTGATCCTGCAATCCTATTACTGGGCATCTAACCAGAAGGAAAAAAACCTTTTATTATAAAGATACTTGTACTAGGCTGTTTGTTGCAGCCCAGTTTACAATTGCTAAGATGAGGAAACAGCCTAAATGTCCTTCAACCCAGCAATGGATTGGTAAGCTTTGGTATATGTATACCATGGAATATTATTCAGCCATCAAAAATAATGGAGATTTTACAGCATTTGTACTAACCCGGATGGAGGTGGAACACATTATTCTTAGTGAAGCATCACAGGAATAAAGAAGTAAGAATCCTATGTATTCAACTTTGATATGAAGACAATTAATGACAATTAATGACATGCTGGGGCATGGGGGAAGGGGAGCCCAGACAGAGAAGGAAGGAGGGGGTGTGGGCAAGGAAAAAAGAAAAAGAAAGAAAATAGTGACTAATTCTCATATAAATTGTATTTAATTTTGACCAAAGTACATAACTTAAACATTAATTTTTAATTCAACATATTAATATGTTATTTATCATATTGCATCCTCATTTATAAGTGAAATATATTTGTAATTTCCCCTTTATAATAATATATTTTTTCCAATTTTAATATCAGGTGTATCCAGATTAAGTAGAATGATTTTGAAATATTTCTTTTTCTATTGTCTATAAGATTTGGCATGATCTGTTTTTTTAAAATTATCTTTTACTTTCATTTATAAATATTAGTTGTCTTTTTGATACTTTGGAAAAAACAAAATAATAATAAGTTAACTGATCAAAGTATTCTATAATAGACATACTCCCATCTGATAATGTGCATGTTACTTTCTTTGCATTATTACTATTATTATTGCTTAATATTTTGTTGCAGCAATCATCTGATTTCTGAATGTATTTATCTTCATTTGTTCTTCATGAGGTTTTTGTTCTCAGTCCTTATGTTAAACATTGTTATTGTCATTAAATTTAGCCTTTTTAATTCTGTGAAGGCAAAAGTGGAAACCTAATATACA
>CAUYTI010039906.1:0-135517 GCA_963575145.1 Galago senegalensis
CACAGCAACCTCCAACTCCTGGGCTCAAGCGAGTCTCCTGCCTCCGCCTCCCAAGTAGCTGGGACCACAGGCGCCCGCCACAATGCCCGGCTATTTTTTGGTTGCAGCCGTCATTGTTGTTTGGCGGGTCCGGGCTGGGGATTTGAACCTGCCACCTTAGGTGTACGTGGCTGGCGCCTTAGCCGGTTGAGCTATAGGAGCCGAGCTTATCTATTTAAATATTGCCAAAACTATGTTGTGGAATTTTTCTCAGGTTGCCTTTGATACTTTGTCTTTAGTTTAAAGCAGTGATTCTCAACCGGAGTGCCACAGAGTTTTTCCAAGATTATTAATGAAATTATTTCCCAAAGACGTTCACAGCACAATAAGTACATTGTTTTTATTGATCAACACAATTTAAGTGTGCCATGGAAGTTTAACTATAGGTTCAAGTGTGCTGTGACATAAAAAAGGTTGAAAAACACTGGTCTAAAGGTCTAAACAACTCATAGGGTTGTTTCTAGGAATTATCTTTTCTCTCCCACATGCTTTTCTTACAATTAGGATATTCTGCTTCTAGGGAAATACTGTGCTTTGATTATTACCCAGTAGTCCAGCAGTTGACCTATCTGTAGGAGTGGTTGATTTAAGAAACCAATAGGGTTAAAAATCAAGATTAAGCTTAATAGTAACAATAAACTTATGATTAAACACAAAATATCCTTAAATAATGCTTTCTCTGTCCTCTATCTACCTAAAATCTCAAGGGGCTGCTGGCCTCATCACATGCTAATAGACCTGGCTCCAAGGTCATTTGAAGCACACTTGTTTCTCAGGTGAATTTACAAATCAATCTTTTCCCCTTCATCTAGATATCCCCTAGCAACCACTTACTGAACCTATGCTTTTCACATTCTCCACCCCTCTTCCCTCAGAAAGCCATTGACTGAGGTATCTGACCATCCCCAGGACTTTGAGTAATCATTCTTGTGATTCTCCCCTGTGCACATGGTATTTGGGAAAAACCTTTCTCTTATTAATCTGCTGTAATCACGAGTTGATTTTTTAGTGAACAATCTAAGGGAAAAGGGTAAGTTTTGCCATGATCCCTACAGTTTGAAATTCGGCAGGATCTCAAAGCCACTCTGCTCTCCAGAAGGCCACAGTAGGAGATTGGAACCTGGACACTAGCTGGCACATGAAGAGATATTTTACTTATCCGTCAGGCTCCCAGGCTTCCTCTCAATGGACTCTGGTTGAGCAGATAGTAAAAGATCTTTGTCCTTCCCACATTTAAGATTGATGAGAGAAACATTTTGTTGCTGACTAGTCTTGTAAGTGACTCTGGTATTGATATATTTTTAGATGCTTTGTGGGATATGAATATTGATATTGTTTAATTCCATCTCCTCTCAGAAATAGATTGCAATTGCGGTCATTATTATTGCTGGGTTTTGTTTCATCATGTGTCTTTCTATGTCGCTTTGTCTAAAGAGGGTTACCACAGGGTGAACTTGGGCCTAGCTCCCCACTAGCCCAACATTCAAACCAGCTCTGCATACTAGTCAGTTACAGGGTTCTGGCTAGTCTAATGTCTTTTAAGACAAACTTTGTTGCTGGTCCCTAAAACAAAAACCATATGAGGTTTCCCTGTTGTGCTATTCTATGTCTCTGAGCTTGACTTAGTGACTGACTGGGAATTCTCTCCTCAGGCTCTGCCACCTAAGGGCATGTTTTGTCAGGAACATGTCAGGTGGCCAGTCTTTTAAGACTGGGACACATAAGATTCTAAGCAACACAATGTGTGTACTGAATGTGTCAAGCTCTGAGGTGTGAGTCTTTGGTCATTGTCTATTCTTTTTTTTTTTTTTTTTTTTTGAGACAGAGCCTCAAGCTATCCCCCTGGGTAGAGTGCCATGGCATCACAGCTCACAGCAACCTCTAACTCCTGGGCTCAAGCAAGTCTCCTGCCTCAGCCTCCCAAGTAGCTGGGACCACAGGCGCCTGCCACAATACCTGGCTATTTTTTTGGTTGCAGCCATCATTGTTGTTTTGGCGGGCCCAAGCTGGATTCAAACCCGCCACCTTAGGCGTATGTGGCTGGCGCCTTAGCCACCTGAGCCACAGGCGCCAAGCCAGTCATTGTCTATTCTAATATAAATTTATTTCTGAGAGTGAAGTTTGGAAATCATGTGAACTGATTCCTCTAAGCCCTCTCCAGGAATACCTCTAGCTTGTATGGTAAAAACTTACTCTAAACCTGGAAGACTATCGCAGGGCTTTCTATAAAGAGGCTTATTAGATTGAGTTGCTTTTGGAATGAATATATCATAGAAAATTCTGGCTATAAATGGCCAGAAGATGGATCCTTTGAACTAGAAAAGCTCTTTAATTTAAAGAAAATTTTAGAAAGCTCTCATCTGAAGCAATTGCCTTACTTAAATTTATGGGAAGATCAAATTGAAAGAAAAACAAACATCAGTGTTCTAGCTAGCCTTAAAAACTTCCTTTAAAAAACTGAACAGCAGAAATGTGAATTAAAATCTGTCTCCATCTTAAACCTCCCTCCAACTTATATTCCTCTCTATCCTCAATTACCTGTTCCCAATCCCCCAGAAGATCTTTTGGATCACTGGGTTCCTGGTCAAAATCAACCTCAAAATCCAGCCTCAATTTCTCAACAATTGTCTTTAGGAGGATCAAAACTATATTAACTCCGACTTTCTCAGGAAACCGTGTTGATAACCACAGTTGCCTCCCTTACTCTCTGTATCTCTCCAAAATTTCTGGAAGGCCCTCGGGCTTGATTTATAATCCCCAAACACACGGGTTTATTACCTAAAAACTGATAAGCAAGAAGTAGGCCTATTACAGAGACAAAGTAAAGCTGGGTATTTTGTGCCATATAATGCCTCTTATTTCCCCAGGCTGTGTAATCTAACTCCACGAGCCCCAGACCTCCCTATGTAGTATCCTTTAAGAATGTATCCAGGCTTCCCACCACAGAGAATTCATGTCCCCTGGACTGCAGGAGATCTTCTGAATTACAAAACCCTTTCGCCTGCACTTTCAGAAGATCCCACCAAATTTAAAGATGAATTAGAGAGGCTTATAGCCATTCATAATCCCACTCAAACAGATCCTGACTGACTGACTGCTAAGGGGCGTTCTCCCCACACACGATTATACTTCAGTTATTAGACAAGCCAGAAGGTCTCTAGGACAAGATCCTATCCATGGAGGGAACAGGTGGTGGCAGCCCCTTTAGATTTTATGGAAGTGTTACTCTTACAAATGGTGAGGTTTGAAATGAGTCCTTACTAGAAGACATTGCTTTCCAATGAACCCCTATTTAATATTCTCTTTTAACAAAGACTAAAGGAAAAAAGAGAGAGAGAGAAAGAGAGATTGAGAGGAACAAATGAACATGGGTGCTCTCTGAGAGGTCAGGCTTTGTTCATTAAGTAGTGAAATTTTGTCACAAAATGTGACTTCTTGGTATAAAGAATAGTTTGAATTAAAGGCCCATCTATGATCCAGAAAGCGTTAGAGGCCTTTCCTCTATCTACATTAGGGTGATCAGACGTCCCGATTTTGGCGGGACAGTCCCGCTTTTCAACAATTTGTCCTGCGTCCCGCAGCCTTTTAAAAAAGTCCTGATTTTTGGAAAGAATGCACAAACGGGCTGGAGAACAAGAAGGGAATATACAGTTTTTGGCTGCCATATGGCTATTTCGCCAGAATATGAGTTTTATATTATTTTTGTTAATTTTATAATGTTAAACTGTAATAAATAATTGCTGAGAAGTGATTATCCAGAACTGCTTATCAAAGTTTGCCTTGTTGTCAGGCCCTGCCCTGCATAGTCCCCTGCCCCACGGCCCCCCCCCCCATGTTGTCCTGCCTTACAGATGTTAGAATCTGGTCACCCTAATCTACATAAAACCTGAGTAACCTGATGAAGGCCCCAAAAGGGGCTGGTGACTTCCTTATTACATGCTAATAAACCTGGCCCCGAGGTCATCTGAAGCACAATACTTGATACCCGTCTCTCAGATTAATCTACAAACCAATCTGTTTCACCCATCTACACATACCCCCCCACCTCACCACCCTCATCCCGCAACCACTTGCTGCACCTGAACTTTCCACATTCTCCCCCCTCCCTTCCAAAAGGCATCTGTAAAGGTCTCTGACCATCTCTGAGACTTGGGGTAATCATTCTTGGGGTTCCCCCATGTGCATAGTGTTTGGAAATAAACGTTTCTCTTATTAGTAATCTGCCATAATTGTGAGTTGATCTTTCAGTGGACCAACCAAGGGGAAAGGTCAGGTTCCACTGTGATCCCTATGGTAGCACAGTGCTAGCCATGCTTTAGCAGTCTAATAAATTTGAAAAAAAAAAGACTGAATAAACAAATGAGTGAATAAATAAATGCTTGCAAACACCTATTACTTGCCTCTGTCTCTGCATCTCTCTTACTCTTTTCTTTCTCTTTCTTTGTCTCTGAATAACTGAAGTAAATCAGTCACAGCCTCCTGTGTGACCAAAGTTAACAAACTAAGGCAGAAAAGGGACCAGCATTGTGAAGGAAATATGCTAAAATAGCAGTCTTTTATACGTGGGAGGTAATGGTTAAATTAAACTGTAAAGATGATTCTATACCAAGCCAAGTGCATAACAAAAGGAAAAATTAGGCAGTTAGACAGGACTTACTAACATGTCTTAAACAAAACTCCCAATGTTAACACATTAGTTCCTTCCTTTGAGAACCAATAGTTTCAACATTTATTCTTCATTTAAAAAATATTGCAGTGTTGTCTTCCTTTCCAAATGAGATAAGAATTCACTTCTTTATCAAGTTACTACAGAACTTAGAGGAAGGAGGTTTCTTTTCAACATCTATCTCACAGCCAACCTCATATTCAGAGACTCTTGGACCCTAAGTGGTTGGCAGCACTTCTTCAATCTTAGAGTCCAACATCTTTTCAACCCGGTCCATGGCCATCAGATCTTACCACTCCTGACAAGCCCTTCTGTGAGGCAAGGACACTGACATTGAACTTCTTTCTACAGAAATATCAGATGAAGGATCATAGTGAGACAAGGATGTGGTAAAGGGGCAAGAATCATCAGCTAGAATCACGGGGCTGAATGGGCAGGGGAGGCCAGGTCCAGTAACAGGGGGAGGCAAATGACAGACCAGAAAATGGACCACACGGAGAGGACTTGGGTAGTCTGAGTTAACACCTTGAGACGCCATCTGCTGGGTATTCCTTGATCCACTCAGGCTTTCTTGATTCTTGTGGCAGAGTGGCAGGTGTTTACCTTTCTAGACATGCTAGCACCTGATATCCCCTGATTCCTTCTTTGGTTTGTTCCTTTCTCAGCGCCCAATTCTGCTAATGATGAAACTAACTAGAGGTGGAAAGGGAGAGACAGAGAGTCAATGGGATGGTGGAAGGTGAGAAAGGGACTCCAAAAGGACAATTCTACAGAAGGCACCTTTAATTCGTGTCTGGTGTAAACTTAAGGGTTTGAAGTCAGACTTTCTGGTTTGAATTCTGCTTCTGCACTTAGTAGCTGAGTGTCCCTGAGCAAGCCCTTTAGCTTCATGCACCTCGGTTTTCTCCTCTATAAAATGGGTATAAAATAAGAGAGGACCCAGGCTGCAGAGTTGCTGTGAACTCTAAAGAAGTTAAGAGGTGGAGGCACCTTTATGAGGGAAGTGCTCATAAATGTGATTCCCCATGCAGTCCCTCTTGGAACCACTCATCTCAGAGTCATTTCATATCAGCATTTGTCTTCCTTGCTAGGTTATAAGCCTCACAAGAGCACCAACAAGATTCTGACTTGGCCATAACCAGACATCCAACAAATATCTGTTGAATGAGTGAACCACCTTTAGACACATTTTTCCTTCTTAAGTTCCCAAGAAATAAATCAACTCACTTAATAAGCACATGGCAAGACAATCGGGTAATAGAACCAAAAATAAATGCTCAGTTTTTAAAAATTAAATTCTTCCTGATTAATGTTGGTACACTGTACCCAGGGGAGAACTCAAGTGTGTAACCTTGTAAGGTCCCCAAGTCTTCACTCAGCCTGAGAAGATTCAGAAATTTGAAATGGGAAATGTTCACAGGCCATGGAAAGGCAGAGAATGGTAGGAGGAAAATAAATGCATCCAGATTTAGTAGGGGGAGGGAAAGGATGTCTGAGAATGTTATGAAGGAAGACGGGGACACCTTAAAACAGTGTTTTTGAACCTTTTTAATCTTGGCACACTTAACCTATAGTTAAACTTTAGCAGCACGCTTAAATTATGTTGATTAAAAAGAATGAAAAATACTTACTGTGCTTTGAACTTCTTTTGAAAATAATTTAATTAATAATCGTTAAAAATTTTCACGGCACACCTAAGATCTTCTCACAGCACACACCAGCATGCTGGGCCACACCAGTTGAAAATCACTGACTTATAAAGAAGCAAGTGCTCTAATTAACAAAAGAAAAAGCACAAGGCAAGCCTCACACAGAAAGCTACAGGAGGAACCTGCCTGCTGTGGGTGTCCTGTCTCTCTCCAGGAAGAGCTATGCTGGCCCAGAGATCTCTGTCACACACCTTGCAGATAACAAGTCAACACACAGTCTACAAGACATTTTGCCTGGGATAATATTTGAGTGTGATTCCCCTTATGGTTACCAGTTACTTATGGGAGCAGCAATAAATTCTTCAGAAAACGCTTCCTGTGTCCCTGTTAGCTGATTTACATGGAAGAAGTGTTTAAAGTGAGCTTTAATTTTTCATAATCATGAAATTTCAGATTGCATATTTCTTAAGAACATGCACAAGTGAATGTGGTGTGTTTTACGTTCTGAATGTGGGCATTCCTGAGAGGTGCAGAGCCCTCATGGATGGGAGTAGTATCTGTATAAAAAAGGTGAGAGAGAGAGAGACAGAGAGACCCCCTAATCCCTTCCACCACCTGAGGACACAGTAAGGATACAGCTGTTTATGAACCAGGAGGTGGATCTTCTCCAGACACAGAATCTGCCAGCACCTTCATCTTGGACTTCCCGGCCTCCAGAATTGCGAGGAATACATGTCTGTTGTTTATAAGCTATGCCATCTCTGTTATTTTCTTATAGCAGCCTGGATAGACTAAGACAGCTGGTAGGTAAAAAGAAATGCTTTGGAGGACTTCCAGTCTAATCTAAGAGCTCCCAGAAACTACGACCTATCCTGGAAAAAACGGACTGAATTCTATATCTATTTTCACAAGTTTCTCATTTGGCCTAAAGTTTTATGTAACTGTCTTTTATATCAAAGGGTATCTAGTTAGTCAAGAATATAAGTGGTTTCTCCCCAACATCTAGCAAGAATTACTTTAGCTTTTGAAAAAAATTAAAACACAAAACTTGACAGCCTTAGAGAGGCCAGTAAAATGTGAATACTATTAAGAGAGTCAAAGGGAAGAATGTACCATGTGAAATCTTTTGTCCTAAAACAAAACAGAGTTTCTGAATAGTTTTCATAAATTGTTCTATCACAAAAATATAATAACCTGGAGGGGAAAAAACATCACTTGCTTCTAAAAATATGGGTTCACCACTGACAGGGAGGTGAGGAAGGTTTGTCTAATCTAACCCATACACTTGTTCTGGTGGCTATTCCCTTCTCAACTTCAGAATCGCTCCATTTCTAACCTTTTCCATGGGAACTTGTAAACACAGTTCACACTATCTTCTGGATCAAAACCTATCAAGAATTTTCCTCACAATTGACTAAACTTTCAAGTTGACAGGTTTAATACCCCTAATTAAAAATAAAAAGAATCCAGAATACAGAAAAGCTCTTTTCTTACTCATTCACAGAGACAAGCAGTGGGGAAATGACTTTCTTTCAGTCTTAACCACGGGAAAGAAAGGGTGTAAGGATGTGTGTTATGAGGGGAAAGCTCAGGGGAATCCTCTACAACTTATTTCGCCCAATTTTATTTTTCTTTTAAAATAACTGAAGAAGGCCCAGCACCTGTGGCTCAAGTGGCTAAGGTGCCAGCCATATACACCTAAGGTGGCGGGTTCGAATCCAGCGTGGGCCCACCAAACAACAATGACAGCTGCAACCAAAAAATAGCCGGGTGTTGTGGCGGGTGCCTGGGGTCCCAGCTACTTGGGAGGTGGAGGCAGGAGACTCTCTTGAGCCCAGGAGTTGGAGGTTGCTGTGAGCTGTGATGCCACAGCACTCTACCCAGGGGGACAGCTTGAGGCTCTGTCTCAAAAAAAAAAAAAAAAAAAACTAAAGAAAAAAATAACAAAGGTAGATAAGTTACCAATTTCATGATCCTATATAAATATCAGAGCTAATGTCCTATGTCATTGACTCCCTGGAAGAAGCTCATGACAAAGGTGAGTTGGTGCATTATTTTACATCAAAGGGAGACCGACCTTATTCAATGGTAAAGAAGGAAAAAACACTTTCTGCAGTTGGCAGAGGAAAGACTAAGGCTTCCTTTGTGTGCAGGCTGTCAGCGTACTGCCTCTCTGTTCCACATTCATCTTCAGTGCCGGCTCTGTGATCATGGAGGGGGTTCCTTTAAGCATTTCTCCTCCACAGTGAGCTCCAGGTTGAGCCTTCTTCATGGAAGAGCTGGAGGGACAGCACAGGGGGAGGGACTCTCCTGCCATTTCCAGCTAGCAAGCGTCAGGCCACTGATGTGGGTATGAGGACATTGTCTAGTGTTCAGTGCCGGCCACATGCCTAGATCACATGGTTTTTCACAGTGTCCGTGGAGCCCTGGTGTGGCCTGATGGTAACTTTCTCGTGGCCCTCTTCACATGGACATCATGTGTGCTCTAGGGTTCCAACCCGTGCCAGAGTCCCTTTTCCTGACTCTTTTCTGCTTCCTGCCACCTGCTATGGCTGATCTGTGCCCCACCTGCATCTCTGAGGTAGGATTTTCAGATTTAGAAAAACTCACAGTTAAATTTGAATTTCAGATAAACAACAATAATTCCTTAGTATAAGTATATCCCACGTAACATTTGGGTTATACTATACCATACTATATTATACCATATTATTCTATACTATGGCTTGTGTATTTTTTTTCTGGCAGCCCACCTCAGAAGAAGGTTTCTACCAGGCCGGCACTCCCTCTGCAGCTCGCATGCCTGGACACAGCCTGGAAATTGCCTGCACTCTACAGGAAGGGCTGCTTTCTCCTGGCCCAGAGACTGCAGACCAGCTCTGGCCAAAAAAAACCAGCCAACTTCTCTGCTACCTAGTAAGGTCCAACCACACACTCTCTAATGAGTCTGTGCCTTGGGTATGCCTCTTACCTCCAGGGTAACAGACAGACTTTTCTTAGAGTCACTTTTAAATCAGAGGTAAGTTAGTTCTTTACGTCAAATTTCCCTTAGTTTAAGTTACACTTCACATTCAGGAAAAAAGCTCTCTGGTGCTTTGTTAGTGAGGAAATATTGGGCATGTCCCGGTATGATCACAAATGAAACGTCTCATCCTAATAATACAGAATCCCCCAAATAATAAAGCAGCTAATGCCAGAGCCCTTTAAATTCAAGGGTTCAGGATTTGAACCCACCTGCCACCTCCCTTCTTGTATTTCATGGCCTCTCTACACCCCCTGTCCCCTCAGCCCAGCTCACTGGACTGTTGGCTATGGTGACATCTTGCAGATAGACCAAGGGCTGAGAACATGCCCCTTGTTAGAAGACCGGCCTGCAGTCCCCTTGGTTAGTGACAGATCCACCTACTAAGTACTATGGAGAAGTGTTCAACACGCTGCGACCCAGCTGAGGAGTTTCTGTGATCCAACTACAAGAATAGGAAGTTGGGAAAAAAGATGAAATTTGGAGAGAAAATTAATAGTTGGGAAACATTTTGTGTAAGAAACCCACATCTGAGGGACTCTCTGTGAGTGTTCTGTGGGTAAGTCAAACTTTTTGAAGTCGTATAATCCTCACCTTTAAAAAATCAATCCCTGGGACATGAGCAAGGGTAAACATTGAATGATAAGGTTATTTGAGGTTATGGAGCCATCTAGGTGAGCAGCACCTTTGGAGGCTTTTGAGACCAGGCAAGGCCCCTGGGGAGAGCGGTGGGAGTCAAAACAGGCTCTTGTTAGAGGTGAGGGAAGTGCTCCATGAGGGTTCTTTCCTAGTATCCTTTGTCTGGAGGCTTAACTCACTGGGAGGTTTGCAGCAAATGCCAGGGTAAGTGAGATATCTGAAGCTGCCTAGGGCCAGAGGCCTGTTTGCCCTGAAGGCTTGTCAGCTCTTGTGTTCTGTATTATGCCATGAAGCCAAGGGTAATAAATCAAACTCCATAACAGTCTGAGGAATAATTACTCCATCCTTCCTTGTACTATAGCTACTCAGGTGTCTTGCATTATTTCTACTAGATTATAAACTTAAAAATAGGGACTTCTGGCTGGGAGCAGTAGCTCAGGCCTGCAATCCTAGCACTCTGGGAGGCCAAGGTGGGTGGATTGCTTGATCAGGAGTTTGAGACCAGCTTGAGCAAGATTGAGACCCTGTTCTCTACTAAAAATAGAAAAACTAGCTGGGCATGGTTGGGAATACCTGTAGTCCCAGCTACTCTGGAGGCTGAGGCAAGAGGATGACTTGAGTCCAGGAGTTTGAGGTTGCTGTGAGCTATGATGCCACAGCTCTCCAGCCAGGGTGACACTGTCTTAAAAAAAAAATTGGGACACGTGTTTTATTCATTTGAAAGCCCCCAGGGCCTGGCATATGCTATAGAATCATTGTATTGCACAGAACACTGTTTGAGAAACAAGAGTAGTAAACCCAATATCACTTCTGTGTCTGCCAGTCACTGTGGGTGCTCAGGAAGAAACCCAGTCCCTGGTGGATGGAATAATTGGAAGCCTGCAGCTTTGAAGAGAGTAAGCTTGTGTTGTATTGAGTTGTTCTTGGTTCACGTTTTATGCTACCTGATATTCAAATTTTTAAAAACCTAAGGCAAAGCACTTTACCGTTGGAATTGTCAGAGACAGCTGAGGTAGTCTTTGAAGCTCTTTTCCCTACCTGTGTGGATGGGGGAACGGCTTTTGTTTACTCAAGCCTTCTCTGATTGACATAAAAATTATTACCTAAGACCAAATGCAAAGTACAGAAAGGAGTCCTTCTTCCTGTCTCTCAGACTTCTCTCTAACAACAGGCAACTGAAGCCATCTGACTGCACAGCCGGTGTGATGAAATGGAGTTCTTAAAATCAGACAGACTGTACATCTACAGCTTACTAACTTGTCCCCTTAGGCAAGTAATTTAACATCTCAGGGACTCATTTGCAAAAAGTAAACAATAATGTAACAGTTATTGTAAAGCTGTTCAGAAAATTTAAAGAGGTAATTACTGGTACCTAATAATAAATATTAGTTATTATTAATATTAGTGTCATAGGGGATTGAAACTAGGTTTGGCAAAACTTGTCTAATGAAAGACTGCCAAACATTAGCTGCAGGTAGCTTTTTCTGGTGTTTTGTTTGTGGCTAAGAAAATTTCTTCCACGTGGCCCTTAGATTTCTCTATGGAACCAACATTTACTCTACTATTCATAACTGCCCAAATCTGTCCTAGAAAAGTTAAGAAAAGTTAAGTTTCCTTAACTTGCTCATGGCAAGTAGCCAGAACTCTGTGAACTAAAACAAAGCCTTGAGCCCCCCAGTTACTGAATGGACCCCTTCTTGGCCAAAAGAACCACAGAAAAGCATTATAACTGAGTTGCTGGACAAGAGGAGAAGAGAGATCAGATGAGCTTCATCAGGCCTCATCCTTCTCAGAATTATTCTTTGTAACAATATAAGTCATTAACTAAGGCCACGTAAGGCAAAGATGAAACCACACCTGCAGGTCATCAATTAATTTACTTAACAAGGGGGCTTGTCTCTGATTAAAAGATAATTAACAGATATTCTTATCTTAAAACATTTCAAGCCTTTAGACAAAGCTTCTATTTTTTTTTTTTTTGCAGTTTTTGGCCAGGGCTGAGTTTGAACCTGCCACCTCTGGCATATGGGGCCAATGCCCTACTCCTTTGAGCCACAGGCACCACCCCAAAGCTTCATTTCTTTAACCAATTAAAAAACATCCAATTTAACCAATTAAAAACCATCCAATTAAAAACCAACCAATTTCTTTAACCAATTAAAAACCATCCAATTTCTTTAACCAATTA
This sequence comes from Galago senegalensis, assembly GCA_963575145.1. Taxonomy (NCBI): domain Eukaryota; kingdom Metazoa; phylum Chordata; class Mammalia; order Primates; family Galagidae; genus Galago; species Galago senegalensis. The sequence continues at coordinate 12,204 of CAUYTI010039906.1, forward strand.
AAAACCATCTTTAACCAATTAAAAGAATCATTAAACCCACCTATAACCTGTAAAGCCCCCCTTTGAGACATAATGCCTTTTGGGGCCAAACCAATGTATCCCTTCCATGTAATGACTTATAAATTCAAATGCAATCGCTGTTTCCTTAAAATGTATAAAACCAAACTGTAACCCAACCATGGTCAGACCACTTGCTCAAAGCTTCTTGGGCATGACTCTCTGGGCCCTGGTAACACATATTTGGCTCAGAATAAACCTCTTTATGTTATAAGGTTTGAGTTCTCTTCTTCTGACCATTCCTACATCATTAGGAATGTTTCTGCCCTAACTCACAGATCTCTCCACCCCATCACCCCTTGTTTGGCAGCTCCATTTACTCCCTGGATATGCATTACCTCGGGGGATCTACCTTACCCCTGTATAGAGGCAGCCTCCAAATCTCATTGCTTTGTTGTGCTCAGCTTGTCAACTATTTGGCTTAATTTTCCATCTTCACTGTTCTCCCCAAACATTATCCCCCCTTACCATTGTTAGTGATTTATAGTATTTAGCTCCTTCAACAGCTGTGCTTGAATGACACAGCCTGGGCAGTTAATGACCTGTGAATCATTTAAAAGTGAGTGTAATGACCTCTGAATTGAACTGATGCTTTATAAATAATTTTGATGGTCTTCTTTCTAGTTTTAGTAAAGGTAGGCTTCAGGGAGCTTTTTTCCCTTCTAAGATCTATGACTCTTAGGAGGTTGAAGTGTGTAATGAAGGTCAGGGAATTTAAGGCCAAAAGCAGAGACAATGAAAAATCTCTGGCTTATGGATGAAGGGGAAAGGTAACTCAGAAAAAAAAAGAATTGTTCAGGGTGAGAGTGGAGGCAGCAGTCTGTAAAGGGCTGGCTGACGAAGACAGAAGAAAGAGGTAGAGGAGAATTCCGAGATAAAAAAAAACAAAGAAAATCAATTTGCCCCCCCCCCCCCGCCAAATTTAAACAACTTGCTCCCTCTCCCCCACAAAATTAAAAAAAATTAAACAACTTAACCGGTGTTCTCATCCTAGATGCGGACTCTTTCTGGAGCAACTCATGGCCTTTGTTAAGTTCTATCTCAGCTTAATAAAAGATAAAGACATGAATCAGCCTGGGTAGCAATTAATATACAAGGTGTAACTACAACAAGGCAAATGTGGGTTCAGAGATATATGACTGGCAGTGGTATTATTTTAATAGTTAATTTGCAGTTGTCTTCATTAAGAAAGAAGAGAAGAAAGGATTTGAGGGATTCCAAGGACTAAGCCAGGAATCAGAGAGTAACCTCACAAAATGTTAAGTTTTACTAAACTACTCTCCTAAACTATTTTGGGCTTTCTTGTCAAGCGATGGTCAGACCCACGTACTCTTTGTAGTATTGATGTGACGTCAGGACAGCACCCTATGAAAACATTAAAACACCCCCCCCAAGACCCAGACATAGTTATGAAGGGCAGAAAACCCTTAGGTTAGATAAATTTTATCATATTCAAAACCATCCTAAATTAACTTTTCAAGTTCCCCAAAGTTACAAGATTTTAAAAAGTCCCCTAATGTGTATTCAACTCAAATACTTAAAAATTAAGGAGCACCGCCGAACACAATGTTCTTTTCTTATACTGTCATTTCCAACTGACAATTAATCTTTCTCGAATCTCATTAAAGGGATGCTTCTAGGTAACTTCCTAAATTTGACAGCACGGTTATTTGGGTGTCCTGCCAAATGACGTATAAAGTGGTTTGCTAAAACCTGCCACTATGTTGACTGTGGAAAGCAAACTCTCTGGAATGAAACTCTGTGGGAAAAGGAATTCAAAGGAGGCCTGGCAGTTCCGAGGGGACACTTGGTTATAAGCGTGCTCAGGCTGGTTTAGGTGTCGGCTTCTTCACCTGTCACCAGCCCACTCATTTATTCATGTCTGTATTCATATATACCACAAAACTTACTTATTTTCTATTATCTCTCTCTAGGTCCTCTGCAAAAATTAGAAATCATAAAGAGGCTTTGAAGAAGAAAGAATTTGCTTTACTTATATTATATACATTGCACACACACACACACACACACACAATTATTTTCCATTGCACAGATGAGGAAAGAGAAGACCAGGGTGGTTGAATAAGTTGTCTAAGACCAAGTTCAAATTTGAAAGTTTAAAAAAAAAAAGTCTTTTCTGTTTAATGTTTTCAAGCAGATGAGATTTTAAATATGAGTGCCACTGGTCTTGTTTTATGTGATTTTATGTTGGGATGTTATAATTTTTTTCCCTGTGAATTTGATCTTCATATCCTGGTCCCTTTTAAAAAATCTGGCAGTCCATATTTTTTTAATTAATTGGAAATGTCTTTATATATTAAAGATAATAATCTTTTACACATTTCATATTCTTTAAATTCAAGGAAAATGTGTTTTTAAAACATCACAAGAATTCATATGTTTAAGCCATAAATGATGGTATCTATGTATTAATTTATAAGGACATCATAGGAACAAATTAACAGGTCTTCATGTCAGAACTATGACATAAACGTTGTACATATCCGTCTGTTCTATTCATTCTATTCATTACAAGATGGCTAATGGTATATTTTTCACATATATTTTCATGTCAATGGATGTTCTTGACAGACAGAGAACATGGCAATTGTCCTTGCCTCTGATAGAACTGACACTGCTGGGCACTAACCCTGCCTTCTTCACTTCCCCAGATCTAACCTGTCAATGGGGCTATGCTTCAGTTTATTGTAGAGCTTATTCCATATGACTGTTGTTACTTCTCTTTAAATTCACAAAAAGAGGTCAGTGGCCCATGAACCTACAGTATTGATCCTTATTTCATAGGGATTTCTCAATACTGGTTCTACAATGTATAATAATTCTAATGATACTAGTGCTTTATCAAGAGCTGAATATACACCAACTCCAGTGACAAGTGCTTTATGTACATTATTCTCTAATTCCCATAACCATTCCATGAAAGTATAACTCCATTTCCTATTAGTTCCTGTGTCAGTTTAAGTAGTTTGAAGGTATTTGTCCATGTCATCTAAATTTTCAAAGGTGTTGGCACTAACTTATTTATAATATCTTCTTACTATCTTTTTGATGTCTCTAGTATCTTGCATGACGTTCCCTTTTTTTTTTCAGTGCATTTTGCTCTATTCCTTTTTCTCTTGAACAGGCCCCACAGGGTCTGTTAAATTATTAGACTAAAATTATTAGTCTTTTCAAAAATTAGCTATGGGATTTATTTCATTTCTTCATGATGTTTTCTTATTTCATTAAGTTTGCTCTTATGTTTAATATTTTATTCTATTTTCTTGGGGTTAAAATTTTCTTTAGATAGGTAAGATGGGAGACTGAATTTCAGCTTTTTTCCTTTCTAATGTATGAATTTCAAGACTGCAATTTTCCCTTTAAGTACTACTTTAGTACTTTGATTTACTATAATATAAAAGAGTTTGAAAGTTGTTTCCATTGTGATTTCTTTACTGACCTAACATTACTTAGATTAACTAATGAGATGCTTCATTTGCAACCATTGACAGGTTTTCTAGTTGTCCTTTCATTACTTATTTCTAGCTTAATTTCACTGTATGCAGAGGACATAGTCTACTTTGTTATATAGTTTGTATAGTTATACCAAATTTTGTTTTGAATAATATTGCAAGTAAAATTTTTATTCCTTTTACCATCAAATTTTGTGTCCTAATTTATTAAGTACTGTGCATGTGGTACCTATATGTGTGTGTGTGGGTGTGTGTGTGTGTGTGTGTGTATACAGGATCGCCATAAAGTTCATGTGTGATTTAAAATAGTGTGCAATTTAAAATTGCACAGGAACTTTATGGCCACCCTGTACTATGTGTGTGCGTGTGTGTATATATATATTATGTGAAATATATATATATTCCATCCTGCTAATTTTTGTGTCTATATATTTTGTATATAAATCATATATATTCCATCCTAATAAATTTTGTCTTTTAATTAGAGAATTTAGATCATTTATATTTAATATAATTACTAATATATTTGGATTTATTTATTATTTTTATTTATTTTTTAGAACAGAGTCTCACTCCATCACCCTTAGTAGAGTTCCATGGTGTCACAGCTACCTCTAGCTCCTAGGCCTAGGCGATTCTCTTGCCTCAGCCTCCTGGCAGCTAGGACTACAGGTGCCTGCCACAACACCTGGCTATTTTTTTGTTGCAGTTTGGCTGGAGCTCGGCTTTAACCTGCCACCCTTAGTACATGGGGCCAGCATGCTACTCACTGAGCCACAGGTGCTGCCCATATATTTGGATTTAAAACATCATCTTGCCTACTCTGGTTTCTCTTTAGATAGTATAAAATCTTTTGCTTTTTTTAAAACATCATTTTTCAATTGGTTTTCAATTTATCCAACTTGCTCTTTGTGGTTATTGTGACCATCATAACTATTCCTTGAATTGCTAGAAACTAGCTTAAATTGGTAGTCTGTAACATCTATAACTTCTTGGACAATGCAAAGACCTTACACATTCCAACTCCATCTACTCCCTCTTACTTTTTGTGCTGTTTTTGTGTTGCGTTTTTATTCTACATATATTTCAAACCTCAGACTATATTAATACTATAGTTTTGTATGGTTAAAATTCATTTATATGGCTTATGCATTTATCTTTCTCATGTAAGTCTGATCTAAATTAATCTCTCTATCTGCATATTTAATAAGCACAATGCAGAGCTTACTATGCCCAAAAAAGAGGTCTTTATTTTCTCCACATGCTGAGCCAATTTCTCCTATTCATTTTATCTTTCCAGTAAGTGATAATACCTTCTGATCAGTTGCTCAGAACAAAACCCTGGAGGCCACCCTGATTTGTCTCTTTCACTCAGCCCCATCCCCACAGGCAGTATATAATCAAGTTTTTGTCTATCTTCAAAATATATTTTGAATATGTTTATTCCTTTCTAGTTCTTGAACCTTCACTAGTTCAAGCCACATTTATCTCTGATCTGGAGAACCCCAACTGCCCAGTAACTTATTACGTTGCTCCCACTCCCCTCTAATACACACTCCATACACAATTAAAATGATCTTTAAAAATCCAAAGCAGAATGCTTGAATACATGGCTCACTTTTGTTTTTGGTGTAACTGAAAACATTTGTACCCTGTAATATCTTGAAATTTAAAACAAGATAAAAAAGAAAAAATTATTGAACCCTTGAAAAATTCACCCATCACCTACTTTTTCCAGATTCTGTTTTCTCCTCTTAGTTGTCTTTAAGTGACTGATTTGCCAATGTCAGAGCATGCTGGAGAAAAGAAAAATGAGGTCAGGACTGACCAGGATTGCCCCTTGACCAATCTCTCCAGGAAGGGAGGGTGACTATTCAAAATGTGAACAAACAAGCTGAGCACATGGCAATGGTGACTATAATTATTCCTGTTTCTAATCTGCTCAAAGATCAATAGAATCATGGATTTTGAAGTATTATAAAGCTAAATGATGGAAATGAAATCACTATTCAGATATAAGTCATAGATTTAAATGTGAAAGAATCATTCTTTAAGTTACATATAAAGTGTGATTCAGATAATGTGTGAGCACCAGTCTATCAGCATAGTTCAATTTCAGAAGAGATACATTAAGCTGAAATCAGATTATGTCCACCAGGAAGATTTGGTAACCATGCAGTTCTGGGATTGAGTATATAAATTCCATAACTGTTTGGCAATATAGTAAACAATGTCTGGTCCCCAATTATACATTCTCTTTTGTGAAATCATTGAGGAAAAAGCTGAGTGTCACCGTAAATTATGTAAACCTTAAGTCAGAATAAATCAATCTATAAAGGAAGAAAAAAACCAAATCAGATCAAGTCATTTCATCAATACCTCATCAATGCCTGGGACATTGTAGGAACACAGTATTTGGTTTTTTTTTTTGAGACAGAGCCTCAAGCTGTCCCCCTGGGTAGAGTGCCGTGGCATTACAGCTCACAGCAACCTCAAACTCCTGGGCTCAAGCCAGTCTCTTGCCTTCGCCTCCCAAGTAGCTGGGACCACAGGCGCCCGCCACAACGCCTGGCTATTTTTTGGTTGCAGCCGTCATTGTTGTTTGGCGGGTCCGGGCTGGGGATTCGAACCCACCACCTTAGGTGTACGTGGTTGGCGCCTTAGCCGGTTGAGCTATAGGCGCCGAGCCAGAACACAGTATTTGTTACAAGAATGAATGAAAGAATTGATGAATAATTACGTAACTTGATCAGGATCCTAGAGCTATAACTGAGTCTGAGTCTGTCTTATTTTACCACAATCTATGCCTCTACCTAGGATCCAGGAGGGGTGCCAGCCCCCCCATTCTTTAGCCCATCTTGGTGTGAACAAACAACTGCACTTTATTTACCAAATTTCAAAATAAATACTATAAAAATAGCTGTGTCATATGCATTGTAGGGCCATAAACACTAGACTTTTTAAAACGTAATTTGAAGATGGCTACAAATAAGCAGGTGGATGTTTTTGTTATTTTTTAAGATCTTGGCTAAATGTCTAATTTTCAAAAATCTAATAATATTGACTAAAATCACATGCATGGGGCACTTAGCCAAGAATTCGCACAACAGATAACTTTCATCACCCAGTAACCACGGGCCCTTTGACACCTGATTTCACATTTCTGTATCTCTATTTCCTCATCCGTAAAGTGAAGATAACAGCTTCTACCTCTTCAGGATGCCTGAGGACTAATTGAGAATCCCGGTAAAGCATGTAGAATTACACCCATTGGCTGCAACTGCCATCATGACCGGTAATCATATTGCAAATATAATGAAGATATTTTGTATTGTTTTTTGGTGAATATTTTGACAAGAGAAGAACTCTTGGTAAATAATTTTATAAACTTCTAATTTGGAAATTTTATAGCAAGTTGGTAGGTGAATACCCATCTCCTCTCTTGACGATCCCAGGCAGGTTTTATTACTAGAGAGTCTGTGCCTAACCTCTCTCTTTAGCCCCTTAAAAGCTCGCTCCCCACTTCTTCACCGCAGGAAGGAGTGAACATAAATGTAACAAAAATGGCCTCTCTGGCAATGTTATCTGAGGAACTAAATAGAGGGCTAACACAGTAAAAACGAGGAGAAGAGGCATCTGGGGCTGCCAAACAGACAGCTTGCCGTGCCACAAATGGTGGATTGGCACACATTTCACGCAGATGCCAGGGCCTGCTGTGACTTAGACAAGTGTAAAGGCTTCGCTGAGGAGGGGAGCAGAGGAAAGGGTTGGGAAGAAAAAGGCATTGTTAAAAAGAGTCTGACCAAACTGAGCAGAGAAGAAAGGACCCACAGTGTACAGCTCCCTCCTGGAATCCAGAGACAGATACGACAGTCTCAATTTATCCTTAAAGGAAAATAAAATGAGGTGGGTTTTAACTGCAGCTCTGAAGATCCAGGGTATAGAGGGGGATGAGCTTAGAACTGAACCAGAGGGCAAAAATTGCTTATGCATCCCTCAGGAGGAGATGTGTATTACCAGAGGAGCTCACTCTCAGCTTAGGAAAGATAAAATCCAGTCTTGTCTGAAAACTGCAGTCAGTAAATACTTATTGAGCACTGGTGGCTCTCTGTACACAGTAGAGAATTCAATTTGACCAGCACGGTGCCTTTCTGCACTATAGAAGAGACAATGCGAGGAGGACATGGAGCAGGGGAACTCTTTCCAGCTTATGTCCATCCTGGGTCTTCTGCAGACAGAGGCCTCTCTTTCTGCTGCCCATGAAATCTAAAGTCGCCATGCACAGCTCAGTGGTCTTGGGGCTTCTTTCTCTGCCCAAGGCATCTCTGGATAAAAAGAATGATTTAGTACATCCTAACACTATTCTCTTAAATGCTCAATACAACTGTTGCTTTTTTAATCATTATAATATCAGGTTTATTCACCTTCCGTGTCTTTCTTGGATTGGAAAACTAATACATAAGTCCCTTAAGACCATAACTGTTTTTAATAGCAGCATATAATTCCATTTCCTAGTCCTCATACGATTTAGAAGGCCTAGCCAGAGTTTTTCTCTATTCCTTAAAGCTCCCAGGCTTTTTGTACCTTTTTAAAGTCTCATAACAAATTCAGAATAAATGTGTTTTCCATTTAATGAAATACATGGGTATATTACCTAATATGGTATGTCAGGCTATCATTGGGCAGGGAATATATTGGGCTAGAGAAAACGGTCACATGAGTCATTCTTTGTGGCAGTTTGGGAGACGAGCAGGTACCTTTCATTTGCCTCTGCCTGGCCTGCAGTTTGATATGATGGTGTATCTGCCAAGGAGGTTCTCCAGCAGCCACATAAGCCACTCCAAAGTACTCAGGCTATGACAGAGTTGACCCAGGAAGACTTAGTCCCTGCTTATGGGAACAGATAACACACTTGGGGACAGATAACTGGGAGACAAAACAAAACAGCATCTAATTAAGTTGTAGAGTAATGCACTATGGATTAGATACTAATAGAAATGCAATATTTAAAATCTCACTGAGTACTGGAGCTAAGGAGAACAGAAGCACCCAGCCAAGTGCTGGCTTTAAATGAGTGTGAATACATGTAGGTCTCCTGCAGAAGCATGGGTTTAGAGGGGATTGACAGGGCAACTATAACCGGGTGTGATATCCACCTGCTGTTAGAAAGTGAGGTGTTGGAAGAGAGGGCTGCTTTCCTTCTGGAGATACACTATCAAAAATTCAGCATAGCTCACTTATTGTTCTGTGACTTCAGGGGTCATGACCTCAACTCATGATGCCTTAATTGGGGGTCCACCATTGTCTGTTGACTGTCTACAAACTTCCAAGTCATAAGAATTCTGGACAAAGACATCTTTTCCCAAGTGTGGTCACAGTAATAACCCACCAGAAAGTGGAGTCTTAGCTGAATTTCCAAATTAGAGTGAGATGAATACCAAACTCCGAAATTCAAACAGAACTCACAAACTTAATTAGCTCCATAGCATCCCTAAAACGGTATTGAGTTATTTTACAATCTTAAAGTAAATCAAGTAAAACTCCACTCAGTTTATGAACAAGTATTGTTAACACCGATTATTCTAGGAGCCTCAGAAATTATTCCAAACCAATTACCATGCTGTTGGTTTTTCCAATAACATGTAAGACGCTCCTGATTTTCAAACCCAAAGCACTGTACTATTGACTTGTGTGGGTTAGAAAAAAGAAAAAAAAAAAAAAAAGAAAGTTTTTAGAGGATGTTAATTTAACAGATAAGCATAATTTGCATTGAAGGAAATCTAAATCCAGAGTCAAGGTGCTACTCTTTCAATAATACCTTCTGCAAACTGAAGCATGAACAGTCTTCACTTAGGCGTAATTATAGGAGATTTGCTTAAGGGAACACAGCAGCACAGACTTCATTTTCAAAGGTTGACATTTGCCTTCTCATCAGCTTTGCTTTGTCAATAATTAGATTCATTCATCAGCCTCCTTGTTGACAGTAACAGCCTCAAATCAAGAGCCCGCGGGCTCTGCACAGTGTGTGGGGATGCAGTGGCGTAGGCTCCTGGGGAAAGCAGGAGTGTGGCTTCATGAGGAAGCACAGACCATTCTCAAGCCTGTCAGGATGAGTTAGATCCTGTCTCTGCACACCTCCTCCTCAGAACCACATGAAAGATTTAGCCTCCACTGGTAGTTTTAACTCATTCTCATGCAATATTTATAAGGGTTGGCATTTTCAGCTGAGAAGCCCTTGAGGATGTAAGTGAGGGAATTTCCCTGGGAGAACAGAAGGTAAGGGGTGGGAATTTGTTCTTTAAGCCATGTGCCCTGAGTACAGACTTGCTGAACAAGGAAATATGTTCTGGTCCAAGTGGTAACTGGGGCCCCTCACCACATAGACTGCTGCTGGGGCGTATCTTAGGCCAGCATTTATGGAATGACCTAACCCCCCCCCCCCACCTGTTCTCAGCTTAATTTCTCCCTCCTTCCTTCATTTCTTCACAGTATTTCCTTCTTTAAAAAATATGCTCAAGTTGTCTTGAAAAATCTTTAAAGGACCTGTCATGTGCCAGGTATTGTGTAAAATACTTTCTATGGATTATCTCCTTAATCTTTGCGACAATTCTATGCAGGTGCTACTATTACTGGCCCATTGTAGAAATGAGGAGACTAGAGTTTCCAGAGATTGAATAACTCACAGAGGTCACACAAGTGTCAAAGCCAGAGCCCTATCCCTATTCTAGAATTTGAGCATTTGGTCTATACCCAATACCTGCAGGGAAAAGTTACTCCCCTCCCCACATACACACATGGGGATAACTCCCATTAACACTTGAAAGTAGATCTTTTCACATACGTAAAACAGATTATTCTTGAACAAAAATGAAATAACATAGTAGCTTCTGTTTTTGTAGACTACTGCTTTTCGCTTAGCAATATAACCTGAACATTTTTTTCCCACATTGCTGGCTGATCCCTCTCAACATGATTTTTTGGAGGACAACTGACCTTCCATCATGTGGATATTCCATTCTTTATTCTTTCTAATTCTAGGATGATGCTACAATGTGCATCTTTATCCATAAGGTTGTGAACCTAACTGAACAGCTGCTGTGGCAACCTGAGGGTTATGGGCCTGGAGAAAAAGGGGTTGGCTGCAGGGGCATCTCATCCCAGCTGAGTCCTGTCTCTGCCAAGGCCATGACCTTCCACTGGCTCAAAGCCCGCCATGACTCACAGCACCTTTGGTCTTTCTGCTTTTTATAAAGCTGGTATAACTATTATTAAACCATGTATTATACTATTATCTTTGGTTTCATATCATTATATATTTATTATGTGGTTATTTTATATTTGTTAGTATTTCACATTTTGTTATATACAGTAGAACCTCCATAGTTAACTACCTCCCTATATTAACTACTTCCTTAAGTTGACCTAATTTTCACAGACCAGACATATACCATATGTACGTATCTGTACAGAAGGACTAGTTTCTTATGCTGTATGTTGACCAGTTTGTTAGGTGATCCCTTAGGTGGTCAACTTACAGAGGTCCTACTGTATTTACTTTGCATGTACCCTTACCTCAAAAGGAACCATAGTTATCATTTTCCTTAATAATTCTTACAAGACCATATATCCCCACACTCTCTCTGCTATGGTCTGAATGTGTCCCCTCCAAAATTCAGGTGTTAAAACTAAATGACCAACATGATATTAATAGGTGGAGCTTTGAAGAGGTGATTAGATCATGGGGCTTCTCCATTGTGCATGAGGTTCATAAATTTGGAAAGGAGAGCTATATTTCTCATTAAAGACTGCAGCCTGTGTATAGCCATTCCAATAGGCTGGGAAGCAGGGCTTTGGCCAGAAATCAGGAACACGTTCTCCAAGGCAGGGACAATAAGAACAGGAATTTATGCCAAGCAAGATGGTCAAATACATTTATCTAACAAACTATAGGAGTAGTGAATACTTAAGAAAGGAGGAACATGAGCCTGTTCAGTCGAGCTTTATGCCCTTTTACAGGCCTGTGTTCAGAAATGGAGGTGCTCTATGTCAAAAGGTGAAGCAAGGACATGAAAAGTCACTCTGCACAAGCTTTGTAGACTGGTTAAAACCACTGCATGGCTGGTGGCAGGGTGCTGGTTAGTTTTACTGACAGAACTGCAAATAGGGATGAATAGTTCATGAGATTGGTTTCTGTTTTGCCCTTAAAGACAAGAGCCTGATGGTGGTTGGCAAGGGAGGGGGTGTAATGAAGCATGTCTGACCTCCCATCCCATTATGCCTGGGAACTCAGTTTTAAGGTTTCTCTGGGGTTTCACTGGGCAAGACAGGGGCTGTTCAGTCAGCTGGGGCCTTGGTATTTTATTTTACTTCATGCCTTATAAAAGGGCTGGATGGAGGAAATTGGTCCTTTCTTTTGCCCATCTTTTGCCATGAGATGATGTGCACAAAAGCTCTTGCCATACACGGCACTTTGATCTTGGACTTCCTAGCCTCTAGAATGGTGAAAATAAATTTCTATTCTTTATAAGTTACCCAGTCCCAAATATTCTCTACAGCAGCACAAAGGGACTAAGACACCTTCAAACTCTCTTTCAAAGAGAGCTGAAAAAGAGTCAGCAAAACATTATGAGGGGGTAAACATTACTACTCTTAACTTTTTGCTGAGAAGGAAATAACTTACCGTCTCTGATTAGGTGTGGGTAAATTAGCCATGTGGATGAATGAAGAACTTAGAACACCCTGACAAACCATACATGCTCTTTAAGTATGACTCCCTACCCTACCCTCCAACTGGGCAAATGACCATGTATAAAAGAACGTTCAAAATAATGTTCTGATCTCCACAAGGGCTTATTAAAGGAGCAGGAACACAACAAATGCAGTTTGAATTATATGGACCCTTCAAATGCCATTTTCAGTATCATTTTCAAATGCTATTTTTCTATTAGTGAAAAGTATTATGTACATTTTCATGAAAATTAGCATTTCTATAGCATTCCATACTTTCAAAACGCTTGACATTCCATATTTTCAAAATGCTTGCACCAGCATTTACTAATTAACATAACACTTGAGAACCATCAGAAGCTTTACAAGAAAATTCCTATTTAGCACAGTCCTCTTAGTACAGAGAAAGTTATCCCTTCACCGCCCTCTTCTCAACCAAGTCAGACAAAATTGTTTCAGCTCTTCTAAATTTCCTGATTTTAAATTTAGCAACTTGCCACATTGCCCAGGCTTTTCCACAGAAAATTAGAATATTGTTACAAAAATCAAGACTCTGTCTGAAACCTGGAAAATCTGGAACTTGGAATGTGTTCTCTATAATGCTTCAAAGCCAAAAGTGCATGCTGTTTATTCAAAACATTGATTTATTGCCTACAAGTACCAGGCATCAACTTTCCAACTTGTCCTGGTTGAGGTTAAAGTTGAGAAGTAAAAATGTGCATTATTGTGGGGTGAATGCTCAGAAAGCTCAGCTCAGAGGGATCGGGGAGAGGCCTCCTAGAGCAACCATGATGAGGACTTTGGAATATTTCCTCTCAGCTGCCATTTGAGTTCCACATAATCCTTTCTTTTTAATCCAGTTCTGTCTTAGATCAGTGCTATTATTTACTTAATTACATTTAAATAAAATTTATTTATTCAAATTTATAATATTAATCTAATGCTTTGTTAAAAATGGTGCTGCATCAATAGTATACCTTCTTTTTTTATTGATAGTATACATTCTTTTTTTTAGATTAATGTGAGGGTACAATGTTTGTGTCATTAGGTAAAGTCCTTTTTATGTGGCGTCCTCCACCCAGAAAGTGTGCCATATACCCTTACATTGGGCCCATTAGATGGGAGCTCACCAATCTCCTTCCCTCCTCCCCTAATCAAATATAAATTGACTCCTTTTTAAACTTAGCTTTGCCGTAAGTTCGTAAAATAGCTTCATTAACATTCACAACATTTCATAAAATAATGTGTCTGATGTCTTAGTTATTTTATCCTAATACATAATAAAACAATACATTTGAATAAAGAAAAAAAATCTTGCAAGACCTAAAACCAACTCAGGAGCCCCATGTTGGAACACTTTACTAAAGGTGACATAGACCATGGAAAAACGTTAAGCTAAGGAATGGGCAGGAGGAATTTTCTGATTATGAAGAATATCATCCTCTGTGTAGAATAGGGACTTAGTAAGCCTGGTGTCAGGAAGAGCTGTGAGGATCTCATCTGCGGTCACTCAAGAGGAAAATGATAAAGGCCTGAGTTAGAGAGCACTGGTGGTGGAGAAGAGAAAAGGAGCCATTTCCAAGACATTAAGACTGCACATCTGTGAGAATTGTGGACTGATTTGATTTTTTTTGTAATTTTTTTTTTTAAAGACAGAGTCTTACTTCATTGCCCTCCATAGAGTGCCGTGGCATCATACACCTCACAGCAACCTCCAACTCCTGGGCTTAGGTGATTCTCTTGCCTCAACCTCCCAAGTAGCTGGGACTACAGGCGCCCGCCACAATGCCCAGCTATTTTTTGGTTGCAGTTTGGCCAGGGCTGGGTTTGAACCCACCACCCTTTGTATATGGGGCCAGCGCCCTACCAGCAGGCGCCACCCAGACTGATTTAATTTTAGAAGGTAGAGAACAAGAGAAGTCAACAATAGCTCTAGGTTTCTTCTGGGGCAAGAGTAAAGACAGTCACACTACTCACTGAGATACACCTTAGGGGATGAGGAATGTTGAGGGCTGAGTGGGGAGGTGCATCAATTTAATTTTGGATAAGTGGATTTTGAGGTATTTGAAGAGTATCCAAGTAGAAATGTAAAGGATGCAGCTGAACGTTTGAGTCTGAGGCTCAGCAAAAATGACAGGTGGGCCATCTACATGTAGCTGATGAGTGAAGCCCCAGGAGTGGAGGCTCCGAGCACAGAAAGAGTGCAGACAGTGAAGAGAGGGAAGATGAAAAGGAGAAGATGGGAGTGTTTAAGAAAAGATGGGATATTCCAAATCAGTGGAAGACTTTGAGAAGGCCTGGCCAAGACTGTTGAGTGACCCGCGACAGAAAACCCAAGGGGCTAGATAGTTCCAAAGAAGAGAAAAGAGCAGGACACAGTGTCTGAAGCTGCAGAGAAGTCGTGTGATGCAAGGTCTAAATATCCCCTCTGAGTTTCACACTGGAAGTTCCCAGCAACTTTGACAAGGTAGGTTCAACAGAGTCAGGGCTGAAGCCAGACTTCACAGGGGAATGGAGACAGTGGTGTCTAAACCTGGCCATGGAGAAAAGGGCAGGGGAGAGGAGGTGGGTGGAAGCAGCCACCAGAGGGGATGTTGGGATGGACGTGATCTAGTTTCTCTTCTTTTCTGACTTGGTGTGTTTGCACACCAGCTGACTTGGTGTGTTTGCATGTTGAGAAGGAAGAGCCGCTTAAAAGGCAGAGTTTAAGTGTAAACAGAGAGAGAAAAATGCCTATAAAGTCTCTGAAAAAGTGGGACCAATGTCTCAGGAAGAAGCTTCTCCTTGTCAGAGAACCACAGACGCCCTCCTATAAGGTCAAAGGACAGGAGATGGAGTGGATGAAAGTGCAGAGAATTCCCCGGCATGGAATATTGCATTTGGGGTATCTCAGCTGGCAGCCTCTCTTAGTAAGTAAGAGACCTGATCTTATGAAGAGGGAAAGACATTGCCTAGAGGACTCAGGGGAGCGGGAAGTTTTTCAGGTACCTGTTGCTGCAGTTGGGAGATGGGGAAGCTAATGGTTGGGAGGAAGTTAGCTCACACACACACACAAAGGATAAAATGGGGTGTGGAGAGAAAGAACAGAAATAATAGGGCATACTGAAGGGGACTGCTGGAAACAACAGAAATAGAACTTCGCGTCTTAACTAAGGTGACCAGACATCCCGCTTCTGGCGGGACAGTCCCAATTTTTAACAATTTGTCCCACATCCCGCAGTGTTTTAAAAAGTCCTGATTTTTGGAAAGAATGCATGACAAGCTAGGGAACACAGGAGAACAGGAAGGGAATATACAGTTTTCAGCTGCCATGTGGCTATTTCGCCAGGATATGTGTTTTATATTATTTTCGTTAATTTTATTATGTTAAACTTTAATAATAACAAATAATTGTTGAGAACTGATTATGGAGAACTGCCTATCAAAGTTTGCATTGTTGTCAGGCCCCGCCCCCCCCAATGGTGTCCCACTTTACCAATGTTAAAATCTGGTCACCTTAGTCTTAACTCATGCTAGTTCTTATAGTGTTGATTTAAAAAGCAGGTGTAATTGAAACATCCACCTTGAAAACGGAGGCACAATCACAGAATTAAGGGATCTCACTCACCACTGGGTGCAGTGAACATTCTCTGGGTTGCTGCTCCAACCAAGGCCAGAGCTGCTCAAAGTCAGTGAGTAGCAAGCAGAAAACTTGTCTCTAGTCCCCTTTAAAACACAGATGTATGAAGCCTTCCCGATACAGTGAACTAATTGCTACAATGATGGGCATGGGATGCCTCGGATCCAAGGCCTTTCAGTAAGGTTATTTATCCCTTTCTTTGGATTTATGCCTTTATTCTTTTTCACCTCTTTAAGAACATCCTTCCCAAATTCTAGCATTTCTAGGATAAATACATAAAGCCATATCTAGGTTGAATAGCTAGAATTCTCCTTCTATTATGTCACAAGGCTTCACATGCATATGATTTTCTTAAAAATGTCATGCCTGCCAACATTCTTAAATATGGAAATGAAAATAAAAAATATCTAGCATAAGATTCTCTGTTTTGGAGCAAATGCATGAATGGTTAAACTATATGATACGTATTGGAGGAACCCTCCTGAAAGTTTAAACACTCTGAATTGCAAATGTATCCTGTGTGGCTCTTAGAACAGAGGCTGAAAACACAGCTGGAATGTCACTGATGTCACCAGATGGGCCATTCCCAGTACACACTGGAGCCAGTAAGAGTCACTGCACAACCAGAAAGGCTAATGACCCAATTGTAGTCTCAAAGATAGTTCGTAAGGTACAATTAGAGCCAGCCAAAATAATTTCCTTTCATCAGGAAATCACACAGTGAGGTGTGTGATTTACTTTTTTTTTTTTTGAGATAGAATATCACTCTGTTGCTTAGGCTAGAGTGCTGTGGCATCAGCCTAGCTCATAGCAACCTCAAACTCCTGGGTTCAAACGATCCTCCTGCCTCAGCCTCCCAAGTAGCTGGGACTACATGCATCTGCCACAGTGTCTAATCTATTTTTCTATTTTTAGTAGAGAGGGGGTCTCACTGTATCTCAGGCTGGTCTGGAACTCCTGAGCTCAAATAATCCTCCCACCTCTGCCTCTTGGAGTAGTAGGATTGCAGGTGTGAGACACCGGGGCAGGCTGGGTGTGTGATTTAGAGGTAGAAATGAATCCATTTCAGACTGAGAGGCACCGACAGGTCAAACACAAACACATCTGGGTAAATCAAGACAACAGCTGTAGCAGATGTCATTTATCAACAGGTTATTATGAGCCCGGCACCTGCACCAGATGCTTTTTTATATACTAGCTAATTGAATTCTCATAGCTCTCAGGGACCTTATTATTATTCCCATTTTACTGAAAAGGACAAGGAAGCTCAGGGAAAGTGAGGAACTCGTCTAAGGGAGCATCACACAGTGTTTACAGGTCTAGAGTTTTGGCACAAATGTGTATGGCACCTGAGTACCTGCTCCTAAATGCTATGCTGATTACTCTGCTAATTATCACTAAAGCATGATGTTGAGGAGTTTCTCAACTCCCATAGGGTGAGGAGTTTCTGCCTTCCTTCCAAGCACTTTGGGTGTTGCAAGGAAAAGGAGAAGACACAATTCCCTGCCATGAATCTCGATGGCCACGTGTGGAACAGTCACCAGCCTTCACGCAGTCGGCATGAGCTCAAGTGGCATTTGCTTTGAGAAGGTATAACATGAAAGCAGAGTTTGGGTGACAGTTAGGGCACTTTTCACTTCTGTCTGGGCCATGCCAGATCAGACACAAGGCAGCCTGATTCGCATCCTACCCAAAGGCTTCCACACTCATGATGACCATGAGTCCAGTGCTTCCCTTGGACGACAAAAGACCCTCTGAAATCTTCAGCTTCCTTAACAATGACAACCTTTCAGGCAGCAGAAATGAGAGCTAAAATAATTTACATTTACTTTAGACAAATTGCCAAAATATACTTACGCTTACATTAAACATAGCCAAGCACACCTACCTTTAGTTATGATTTGGAATAATTGTAAAGCAGAAGGATCTAAGTAAAAAAGCCTCAATGATGTATAAAAATTGTTACCTGGAATTTACTATTTGAACTGTAAACCTCTAAAAAGAATCTGCCCATTTTACAAGACACCAATGCATTCATGACATAACTACTTCCCAAAGGGCTCAGCTCTTAATATCACCATAACGGGGCTTGAGTTTCAACACTTGAATATTGGGGGACATTCAGACCACAGAAGGTAGGAAATAGATCTTTGGATCTTCATTGATGAGCGTAAAATCTCAAATTAGACTTCACTGAATTGGAGTAAGCCGTTCAAAAATCACCTTGTAAAAATGTCCAAGTTGGACACTGGGGCAGCTTGGGTTAATTTAAAAATTTGTACATGCTCTGATGCTCAGTTTTAAGACTGTATTTTCCTTTTAAAAGGCTTCGTTAAGCCTAATCCGTGAACGTGAAAATAAAAATGTGGGTTTATCAATGATGAATGAGTTCAGCTTTCCTGACTTCAAACAAGCACTGGGAAACTCTACCACATTTAGAGTTTGATGGAAGGAAAATAGCATCTCCGCCTCTATTTAAAAAGAACTCAGCTAAAAGCAAACTGGAACACAGTAATTAAAAAATACAGTGTTATTAAAGAGAGTGAAAGGGCTTTAGTCTTATTTTAACTAAATTTGCATATAAATGAATGAAATGTGGTCATCAGGAAAGGCCCATTAAACATCTACAGCTTGTTCAACGCTTTGTGGGATCTGGGATCGTAACCCAAACAACTTGAAGATGCACAACCAGGGCTCATTAGGGCCCTGTGGCTACTGGTAGGGTATTCATCAACTTGGGTAATTAGTCACTTGCTCTACATATATGCTAATGAAGGAAAGTTGGGATCAGTTTTACTCAAACCACAGACTGTCACCCAGCAAATATATATGACTTTGGTCACAAAGGGAGCCGATGAGGGGGTCTAGAGGGCTGAGCACTGTTGTGACTGAGTTTTATATTGCCTTCACAGCCCATAACAGAAATAACACAATGAGGATGAAAAGAGAAACTTAGATGTTTAATTTTAAAATCTCATAGGAAGAAGATCCAAAGATCCATTTCCTACCTTCTGTGGTCCGAATGTCCCCCAATATTCAAGTGTCGAAACTCAAGCCCCGTTATGGTAATAGTAAGAGCTGAGCCCTTTGGAAAGTGGTTATGTCATGAATGCATTGGTGTCTTATAAAATGGGCAGATTCTTTTTAGAGGTTTACAGTTCAAATAGTAAATTCCTGGTAACAATTTTTATACATCAGTAAAAACTATATTAAGGGTTCAGTTCAGTTAGAGAAGGTTACGGCATAAGATAGACGTTATTTTAGAATTGTTTTCACTCTTTATGAGATTGAGAGACAAAGAGCCTATTGGCTGCTTAAATGGAGTTCTCCACTGGAACTATCTTAAAAGCTGGGAATCAGGCTGTGTTTCATAGCCTTCTGGACCTGACTATACTATTTAAAACACACACACATATATATATATAGCGTAAAGAGAATTTTCATTTGAGGGGCAAGAGAAGAACAGAGACCCATTGTTTATGCTGAGGGGAAAGTGGCTTGTTAGTAACATCATTGAATTGTTCAGAGAGGGAAATGTCTTCTTTCTAGTTCATTATCATTTCCTGGCCAGTAGATTGTTTTGTAACAACAGTATAAAACAAAAATCCCAGCATATTGACTGATTAGTTTTCTCATGTAAAAGCTTTCATTAGGCTATTTCTCAAAGAAGAAATATGTGTACACAGTGAAATGTATCGATTATAAAGAAGTTATATACTATTTTCAGTGAAGTGAAAGGTATCTTAACAGAATAGCCAGTGGTAGAGTAGCATATCAACCTTGGCCTTACCCTTCAATTTCAAGGCTTCTAATACCTTTGAATCGGCCGTTACATCACTCACTAGCTTGACTTCAATATTTTGCGAAGTTAGTTGGAGCAACTTTTCAAAAAGACGTTGGCCCTGGGAAAAAAAAAAATATTCAGAGACAAAGAAAGTCAGAACGCCGGAATGTCCGCCGTTTTAAATAGGTATACATAAACTCATTAAAAATTGAAAGTTGTCATGCAAATTTTAAAAGGCAAGCACTTCAACGATTGGTATTCATGGAAGATTTATGAAATTCTTTTGCAAGAGTTGTTTCATAAACAGAGCAGTGGTGCAAACACAGATCACATGATGTCTCCTTGAGTATCGTGCAATGAAACAAATATTGCAGTAACAATTTCAATGCAAGTCTACTCGTCTTTCACTTTTGAAATCTATAGTTATCTACACCAGGAATAGGCAGCAATAAAAATGAAACAGTTGCGTTTTAGCCCACAGAGACCTACATTCCAGCTGGCTTTGCGGTTTGCAAACGATGTATCTTTATCTCACTAATCTCCAGTTCGTCCTTTTCAAAATATAGATAATACTAATAATTACTTCAAAAAGTATTTGTGAGATTGAAGGAGTTAATAGTAAGTATCCTTTAAGTATTAACTCTTACAAAGGGAATCACAGGTACTAATCAGTGATGTCCATGAATTTATCTTGTTTACATTTATTTTACTGAATTCAACGAATGTAATGCCTACAAATAACTGAAAACTGAAAGAAGAACAAAAAACAAAGGCTTTCCTTGTTTTTCAAAAGCATGTAATTTTTATAAGTCTCCTCAGGGAGACTGAATAATGACAAGTCCACGATATTACATTATCTCAGCTAACTGGATGACACTACCTGGCTGATTTTCTCTTGTGTGAGCTGACAGACCCTCTCTCCTTATCATAAAAGGGAAATGGTCTTCTTTTCTTGATTTTTCAGGTTTTTGCTCATGGATCACAATCTCAATGCCTTCAGGGGCCAGATAGGTAATGAGATTTTGGTCCCTATGGCCCCTAAGTGTTAAAGTCTTATCTTGCTTTGGTGAGAAGGCTGCGGGTAATGATTACACGGAGAGGGTGAGGTGGAGAGGAAGAGACAGGTGGACGTGAGGATGCAGAGTGTTGGTTCCTGCCACTCGGCTTGGGGAAAGAGCAAAGCAGAAGATCAAGACTTATAAGTTTTGGTGTGTTTGGAGAAGGAAGCTGGTGTGCCCAGGTCTGGGGGACAGCTGACAGCAGGAAGGAATGAGTGGCACCATCCAGCAAGACTCTAGCCTAGAGCTGGGCAGCACGGCCAACATCCCATAACCTCTGGGTGTTGGAGAATGGCGGAGAAGCTACACCCCATGTGAAGCGTGGAGGCTTCCTGTTGGTTTAACTAAGTACAGAAATAAAGGTGGCCCCACGCAGAGCTCATCAAAAGCAACCAAACTCCTCTGCACCCCAGCAGCCTAGAGGCAGCCACACCTCAAACCAGGTATTTCTGTGCTGTATGTTCAGTGAATACAGTGGATGGTGAAAATCTCCTTCTTTGCAAAAGAAGGAGGGGGGAGAGTAAGAAAGACAGAGACCTACAGAAAGACAGATGAGAACAGAAAAAAAAACAAACAAACCAGGTGCTGACTGCTGATTTCACTATCTATATCAGTTTTCAATTTACTACGGAGAGGTGCAGGCTTGGACACTGAGGCCCAGGTATGCAGTTTGAGAGAAAGCCCACACTTGCTTGTGTTTCTTCTGCGGAGTGAACAGCAATACCCCTTCTTTGTCAGCTGGGCATTCCTCCAAGAAGTCCACTCTGTGAATGGTGTGGCCATGTCTGCACAGCTCAGATTGCTACAGGGCAGACTTGTGGTCATCACATATTCATAATCCATTTACATTTTTCTCTTTTACACAGAGGAACACTGTGTGTGTTTCCTGAGGCCCCTGGTCAGTGGGCCAGTACTTCTAAACAAATTCATTTATTTTTTCCTCCTAGTTAACAGAATATATTGAGCACAAATGAAAAAGAAGAGATCATCTAACCTATCTGTATTTCTGGCTCTGTGCCTTAAATTGATTCCTACGCTGTTATTTTAGTGAGATTTAAAACAAAGATCAGAACTCTCAAAACATGAGTGAAAATAGAAACCCTGAAATCTATAGATACTGGTAGACGATCGTTAAATAAAGTTTATTTTTACTTTTGGTATGTGCTGATTACTCATGCCACAGAATCCTAAAATTTTTAATTGCAGTGCTCACTGTCATGAATGTAGGCTTGAGTAGAACTTCCATACCTGGCCTTGAGGTAGAACTTTTTTTTTTTTGAGACAGAGTCTCAAGCTGTTGCCCTGGGTAGAGTGCTGTGGTGTCATAGTTCACAACAACCTCCAACTCTTGGGCTCAAGTGACCCTCTTGCCTCAGTTTTTCTATTTTCAGTAGAGATGGGGGTCTTGCTTTTGCTCAGGCTGGTTGAGGTGAAACTTATTAACTCTCTCATATTCAGTGGGTCATCCCCTCCTATAGTCATTTTTGTCAGGACAATCAAAAATGTAATACTTTCCAAAGACATTTTAAACATCCACTCTATGCCAAGTTCTGTAGTAAGGCCTAGTGCTTTTTGAGTTAAATTCACTCATCACTTTTTTAAATCAAAGGAATAACAAAATCCCCTTGGCTTTTAAACATCAGTGGTTTAAAACCTTGCCCTTTTTTGGTGAAAAGCATTACCCAACATTTCAAACTTAAATAAATCATCTCCAAGATAGTGTCTCAGGAATGTTGAACTACTTTAAGCCAATTTTTAATGAAATCTGCCAAAACCTTATCCTGGACAGTGCTACAGAGGAAGCTGTGCCCTTAGGATGGAGATTTAGTTTAGCCCCTGTGACTTTGAAGAGGCTGCTTAATGCCGGAGGCCCTTCTGATTTTGTAGGGAAGGGAAAAAACCTATTTCCCTAACCACATCCCAGGTTCCTCTCCTGGATTCATGAATCAAATGGGTAAGAAAGCTAACAAGAGAAAACCAAAGTTTTAATTACATACATACAAAGTTTTTTTGTTTGTTTGTTTTTCTTTTGAGACAGAGTCTCAAGCTGTCACCTTGGTAGAGTGCTATGGCATCACAGCTCACAGCAACTTCAAACTCTTGGGCTTAAGCAATTCTCTTGCCTCAGCCTCCTGAGTAGCTGGGACAACAGGCTCCTGCCACAATGCCCGGCTATATTTTGTTGTTGTTGCAGTTGTCATGGTTGTTTAGCAGGCCCAGGCTGGGTTTGAATCTGCCAGCCTCACCGTATATGGCCTGTGCCCTACCCACTGAGCTATGGGTGTTGCCCCATACAAAGTTTTAATTACATACATACAAGAGAGCTTCACAAAGGAATGAGACTCAGGGAGGTGGCCAGATGACTGTGGCTAAGGTACCATCTTAGGCTAAACAAAGATCCTTTACTTACTTTTGTAAATTATTACATTTTGATTGTCCTAACAAAAATGACTGGCTAGAGAGATAACACACTGAAGGTGAGAGATTTAATAGACATTCCATCTCAAGGCCCAGCACAGAAGGTCTACCTTCTGGGTGGGGAAGTTAAGTTATGGTTCCCATATGGGAAAAGGAAAAAATGTATGGAAAAAAAGAGTTGTCTTAATGTGCAAATGAAAATCTTTGAAGGCTCAGTGCCTGTAGCTCAAGCGGCTAAGGCACCAGCCACATATACCAGAGCTGGCAGGTTCTTATCCAGCCCGGGTCCACCAAACAACAACGATAACTATAACAAAAAAATAGCTGGGCATTGTGGCAGGTGCCTGTGGTCCTAGCTACTTGGGAGACTGAGGCAAGAGAATCGCTTAAACCCAAGAGTTGGAGGTTGCTGTGAGCTGTGATGCCACAGCACTCTACCCAGGGTGACAGCTTGGGGCTAGAAAGAAAGAAAGAAAGAAAGAGAAAGGAAAAGAAAGAAAATAAAGAAAACAAAAGAAAAGAAAAGAAAGAAAGAAAGAAGAAAGAAAGAAAGACTCTTTCAAGGGGTAAGAGATGTTTCCAGGAGAATCTTCCTTCCTAGTATGGAGATAACTTTTACTAATAGAAATATCCTTTGTGCTTACAAAAGGAGAAACTTATATGTTATTTTTAGGCATTTAGGAAAAGAATTTTTCCTGTGTGAGTTGGTGCTCAATTGCCTTCAGCTCAAAATAACCCTTATGCCAAAGAGGCAAATTTTGTAGTGGTACACTCATATTCTGATACACTTCAATTCCAAGAGACTAGGGGTTATTAATACTGATTGCTTCTGTCAACCCAAAACAACTTATTGGGGGATGAAATGAGCAAATATAGTGTGAAGAAATAAGCACACTCCCAAAAAAGAAACCAAAAAAAAAAAGGCATTCTGGGTTAACTCAATTTGGGGGATTATGTAGAAAATGGTTGTGGTTTTCAAACTGGTTTTAGCAGTTGAACTTGTTCAATGAAAATTCAAGCCAAACATCTCCTCTGGTTTCTTCCCCCCCACCCCGGCAGAATTGTCCCCAGGCCACCAGTTGGAAAACCACTGAGTTTTACTCCTCCTTATCGTGAGAACCTTCACAATATTGAGATTTCATACAAAACTGAGGTCACAGCTGGAAGATACGTTAGAGATCAATGACACGCCAATGTCTTCATTTTATAAAGGAGGACACTGGGGCATAAGAAGATAGAGTGATGTGCTGATGGCTACACAGCTTGCTAGTGGCAAAGCCAGGCCCAGAACAGCCAAGGATCTTTCTCTTGATCCAGTGTAGTTCTCTCTACATGACTATTTTGTTGTATCAAAGTCGGAAAAGGAAGTGGTCCTTGAAAAAATGTACTGCTAAGTCTCTCCCACTCCTTCCATTCTCAGCCACTGTCTATACAATGCTAACAAGCCAAGTGGTGCTGAGCTGAAGGACAATTACCAGCAGAGTCAGGTTCTGGGCTATCTAAGTGCCTGCAGAACAATCCTCAGCCCCGTGGGAGTGTGCCAGATCTGCTTGTTCCTAAAAGGCAAGGCAGGAGCCAAGGCCACTCCCCTAAGCCTGGAGCTGGGAATGTGAGGTGTCAAGAGGGTGAAAGGAAAGCCTGCAAACCAAACCTCTACCTGAAGGGAAGTGAAATAACAACACAGCAAGAAGGAAGATGTTTGAACACAACGGGCACCTGCTGGTCCAGGGTGCCGGAGAAGAGAGGAACCGGAGCAGAAGCCCTGTATGAGCACTCAAGAACAGTAGCACGGTGGTACTAACACTGTGACTTTACAACTAACTTAGAGGAGTCATGAAAGAGCTGTGTGGCCATTGTTTAGGCTGACATTAGTGGCCCAAAGACAAAATTAAAGGAATATCTCAAAGCACACAGATGCATAAACACACACACAGACCCGAAGGATAAGGGGAATTAGGGGGAAAGGCTGACAGACCAAGGAGATACCTTATAACATGTGGCTAATAGGAGTGCTGGAAGAGGAGAAGAAGCAGAAAAAGAATAAGCTTGCCAGTAACACAAAAAAGTTATCCACGGTGAGGAAAGACCTAAACCTACAAGTTGAAAAGGGACCTGAAGATAGATGGAGGCAAATGTGATGTTGAAAGACATAGCTGGGCACATTCGATTAAATTAGTGAACCTTGAGGAGACAGATAAACCTCTGGCCAAAAAATACGTAAAAAGTTACCCATCAAGGAAAATAGATCAGGCAGACTGGCATGGAACTAATGGTCTACCAGTACACCAAAAACTGAAGTCCAAGAATCCTTTATCCACTCAAGGATGCAACCTGCCCTGGTGAAAGGAAGAAATATTTGCAGATATATGTAGAGTTAGAGACTATATTGCCTCATAACCCACACCTGGCCTCTAACCAAACCGTGAAAAACACTGAGCATTAGGCGGCACCTATGGCTTGAAGGAGTAGGGCACGGGCCCCATATGCCGGAGGTGGCGGGTTCAAACTCAGCCTCGGCCAAAAAATGAAACAAAACAAAACAAACAAACAAAAAAACCACTGAGCATCATCATCAACAACAACAAAATGAAGAGCAAAAGAAACAAGTGAGGAACAATGTGAAATGAGTATGTGTTTAATGCACTTGCTAAATAAGGACTTTTGAAATAGAAGGTCTACTGACAATCTACTACATGCATTCTAGATGGGGGTGATATTGCCCCCAAAAGGGCTCAGTATTGGTTCTTGCGGGGGGGACTGGAATAATGTCACATTTTTTGCAATTAATACACAAATACACAAACAGCACATACATAGTATCTATCTGGTATTAAAATTTCACAGTGGGGGCATGATTAAGGAAAAAAAAACTCCCATTAGGTTCATAAGTAAGATGACAATAAACAATAGATTGAGAAATGCTTTTTTTATAACTACCAACTGAATAAACCATCTCAGTAAAATTTAGAATAAAAATGGTGGAGGGATTAATAGTATTAGATGAGAGAAAGTAGGCCACTGTTATGTAATGGCACAATTTATAAAGCTATGACAGCTATCATCTGAGATTGACCAAACAGCATAGCAGCTAAATGCATAAAGCAAAAATTTAATAGAAATGTAATTAATACACTATTACAATCTAATACTTCATAATTTATCTTCCCAAATTGGACACATCTAATAAAAAGCAAATCAAGATATAAGAAATTTAATGCTATCAATCAACTTGGTCATATGTTTTTATATATTTCTCATTTTATATATCAAATATCTTCAAAACAATTTTTGCTTGTGGGACATTTACAAAGTCCTATGATTGCTATTAAGAAAAGTCTGAACACAAGTTACAATGAGATATGCTATAGGCTTCTTTCTCTGGTCATAACTTAACAAAATGAGTGACAGATCATTAAAGTGTAACACATGAAACAAGCCTTACCTACTCAGATATTTAAAACCTTACTCTCAAGATTATCCTTATACCAAAGGAGAAAAGAAAAATAAATTTATGCATTCTTCAGAAACCTATGAGTGTCTCATAGCAAAACCATGTAATGAAGCATTATCTGGTGTCAGAGAGAAATTTATGCCCATAAATTCCTTCAGTATTATTAAAAAATACTGTAAAGTGATAGTCATCGTATTAATATGGTAGAGCCATAAGGATGGAGAAATAGATAAGGAAATCCAGGAATATTAGGCACAAGGTTTTATTATCAGTAATAAGATGATATTTTGATTCAGTTTGAAAATGTGAAAAACAGTTTGATCCAGCACATCTGAAAGGCCCCCTCTAATATATCACATATAAGAAAAAAAGTTCTCAATCAGAATTAGTACCTACCAATACTTCCAAGAAAATCTAGGTCACTACATGCACCATGTTGGAGTGGAGAAAACCTTACCACAGTGGGAGCAGGCTAAATGATGACCCCCAAAGTTATCAGGGCTTAAGCTCCAGAGCCTGTCAATGTACCTTGATTGGATCCCCGCACATATGATTAAATTAAAGCTCTCACATTGTGGAGATTATCCTGGATTATCCAAGATAACCCTAAATGCAATTGCAAGTCTTCTTATAAGAGATAGGCAAAAGAGGATTTGACAGAACTGGAGAAAGCAATGTAGAAATGGAGCAGGGAGGGATGTGAACATGATGGCCTTGGAGCCTGGACGATGTGCCCCCAAGCCAAGGAATGCTGGCAGTCCCCAGAAACTATGGAAGGAGCATTACTGCTGATACTTTGGTTTTGATCCAGTGAAACTGATTTCAGACTGTTTCTTTAAACCACAAAGTCTTCTGGTATTTGTTACAGTGGCCTGTATTAGCAAACTAATATACGAGCTGGCTATGTAGAAGCAATAAAAGAGAACATGGATATACAGCATTGCAAAATTAGAAAAAATTATACAGCAAAAGATAACACAAAGTTAATGAAAAACAATAAATGTGAAACAAATAGTATTTGTCATGCAAATCAGAGACGAGGGTTTAACAGCTGTACTCCATAAAAATAGATTAAAATTTAATAAGGCCAGTAGTCCAATAAAATGTGAACAAAGTATGAGACTAGATAATGATTAAGAAAAGTAAGGCTACGTAGCCAAAAGACATAAGGAGATGCTTTACATAGTCAAGGGAGGCACAGAGTGGTGTAAAGAGACCTTTTTTTATTGTACTCATAGAGACTGGAAAAAATTTAAGAGTATCACCATATGCTCTTATCAGCGATTTGGGGAAAAGATACTCTGACATACTGGCTTTCTTCCATCCTTAAATCCTATTCTTAGAAATCTATTCCAGAAACATCACCACAGGGTGTGTTTGTGTGTGTGTATCATTATATGAGCATGGAAAAATGCAGAAACTCATTATCTTGGATATGCTATTACTTACACATACATATGTGTGTATATATCTGTGTGTCCATATAAAGTTAAATCAAAATTAAAAAGAAAACACAACTGACTAAATATAATAAACATTTAATGACACAGTCATGAGAAAACAGATTTAGGATTTAAGCCATAATGTTCTTTCAAAGCAATACATATGCCTTGATTTTTTTTTTAATTTATGACTTTAGAGATAAGACCCTTTGAAAGTCAATTCATTAGTTTATCTAACCAATTAGTTTCAATTTGCTATAAGATCAGTGTCTCATCTATTTAATTACATTTTGGTATTTTTTTCCATTTGTATGATACACAAAGTTTGCTACAGACATAAGCATTAATATATTATTTCCTTGTGTATTTGTCAATGTTAATTTTTATTCTCATATACACCCAGGACAGAATGAAGTATCTTTTAAACAAGGGACTTATGAGCCAGGGGCTTTGATTGTGCTGGAGATAGTGAATGAAACGCACAGATGACAAGCAAGTAGAATCCAAGGTGACAAATTCTGGATGGAAGGAGTCCAGATCTAGAGGAAAACAGAGCAGAGCTCTAGCAACCCAGCCTAAAGCATTCAGGAAAGGCTTCTCAGAGGAAGGGAGGGAAGAAAGATGTTCCAGGTGGAGCCCTCTAGTGGAGAGTCCAGAAGACAGCGCCAGACAAGGCTGGGGAGATGGGCAGGGCACATCAAGGAGGGTCTTGTAAGATGAGGTAAGAGTTTGGATTTGACCCGGGAAACAGCGTGGACCTGCTGAAGCGTTTTACACAGGGAAAGATGCAATCAAATTTTTGTTCTAAAAGAGAACTCTACAAATTGGAGAATGATTGATATCAGGCAAGATGAAGGCTGAAGAAGGTTGGGGTGTTGTTTGATGAGAAATAACACATAACAGCTGGAGATAGGGAAGTGTCGAGGGCTAGGAAAAGGGACTGGAAGGAATCCAGGTAGCATTTACAAGACAGCATAGTGACGAACTTGACTAGCTTGGGGTGTGAGGGTGATAGTGGACTTGGAGACAGTGGCCAGAGTTCTCAAGCAGGTCTCAGGAAGTTCCAGTAAGTTGGGATTCCTCATCCCAAGCCAGAAGGTGAGATGGCGGCCGTGTCATCCCTTCATAAATGTCCCGAGGTCATGAGTCACGGGAGCTCAGACATGGTCCAGCTCCTTAGAGGACAGAGTGTGACAAGGAATACCTCTTTAGGGCTGCAAAGCGCATCCACTGTGGAGGGGCGCTGCCCGTCCATTCGCCAGGAACAGGCTGCATCTCATTATGGGATTTAATTACCCTGAGCAGTTAGTCATCAAGACTTTGCCTAATGATGGTTATCTCAATTATGTATCCTGGGGGCCTGAACATAACCATCTCTGTCAGGGGTAGATGAAGAGAGGTGAATATGCTCGTTGGGCCAAGAATGGGCCTGGAAATAGCAAGGGATTAATATGGGGAGCTGTGCGCTCAGTAACTGAGCCCTGAGCAGCTGGAATCCTACAGTCGCTGGGAGGCTGCTCAAGCGTCTACTCTGGCTGCAGAGGGCAGGCCAATAACATTGCCTTGGCATGGCCATTTCGCAGCGTCTGGGAGAGCACAGCGTCTGCAGGCCCATGTCCTTCCTGAGCTGCAGAGGAAAGAGGTGAGATTGGGGCAAGAAAGGAACACCAGGGGGCGCCAAACACTCTGGCTTCCCCATCACCTATTGGGAGTGGGCAGAGGGCCCCACACTGTACAGGGGCAGAATTCCTTCACTCAGCGCCTGTGGCTCAAGTGACTAAGGCACCAACCACCTAAGGTGGCAGGTTCGAATCCAGACCGGGCCCACCAAAAAATAATAACAATGACGGCTGCAACCAAAAAAAAAAAAAAAAAAAGAATCTCACTCTGGATGGATTCCAGCTAACCCAGGGAGTACCCATGAGATTTCCAAGTGCTACCTGAAAATCCCATGGTCTTAAAGTCGCTCAGACTTCCCAGCCTCTTTCTTACTCTACTTTTTGAGAACTGATCTTTAAACCAATGAGCAAAAAAAAGAAAAACCCATCTTGGGTAGTCACACAAATATACTCACTGCAGCAACATTTATTCAGAAAAAGGGAGGGGAAAGAGAAATAGCTTAGATGTCCAAATAATAGACAGAAATAGATACATTAATTTAGTCTGGCGAATTCATCATATTGTATACTATTTAGCCAATTAAAAAAATGCTTGCTCGAGTTTCTGATTAAATAGAAAAGTGCTTATGTTGTAAAGTTCAAAATTAAGATATAATTTATGTAATATGAGCTTATATATGTAAATTAGGCATAAAATATCAAATGGTCAACAAATTTTTTGTTGATGGCCATATAATTGATTTTGTTTCCCTTCTATTTTTCCTGTAATTTTTAAGTTTTTATGGTGAGAAGAAGCCATTACTGTTATAATGAGAAAAAAAAAACAACTTATTTTCTTTAAATGAAAGTACCAAAATGATAAATGGCCATAGGGAAATAGGAAATAATAGGAAATATCTTACATAAGGATGTAAGTATAGAAAGAAAACAAACACACAAGCAAAGAAAATTCAGATAAAGCAATCTTTAAGAAAGTAGTTCTTTAATCTAAATCATTAGAAAGACTATCTTAGGATCAAGATATATTCATGTCTGGATAATTGGATTTAAAAGGAATCATAGAGGTCAAACTCTCTCTAAAGCTAGTGCTTATGAGTTTACATCAGAATAATGATTTCCCTTGAAAATATATTGGAAAGCAACCAAGAGGATGCTCAGGATTACTCAACAGATGGAGACATGGAAGCGTGGAGAAGCAGCAGGAACTTATCACAAAAGAAGAGAACTCAGGGAGCACCAGAATCCACCAGGGCCTGAGAGCACTGAGTCCCGCTGAGCAGCCAGGAGCAGAGGCAAGTCTGTGCAAGCCTCCTCACCGACAGCCCCTTTCACTGTGTTCTGTCCCCTGGTCTGATAAATGAGTGGTCTGTCTCCCTCACTGCACACTGAGCTCTACGGGGCTGGGGGCTATTGCTTCATTGATAAGGTGACCAGACGTCCCACTTTTGGTGGGACAGTCTTGATTTTTAACAATTTGTCCCACATCCCGCAGTGTTTTAAAAAAGTCCTGATTTTTGGAAAGAATGCATGACAAGCTAGGGAACAGTGGGAGAATGGGAAGGGAATATATGGTTTTCAGCTGCTGAAAAGGTTAATGTAACTCCATTGGGAATGAAGAGGTTAATGTAACTCCATTTGGAAATGAAAAGGCTAATGTAAACTCCCTACTCCCCTCCTGGGCAAGGTATCAGAAGGAGATTGGCTCCCTCCCTTGCTTCTAGGCAAGGACAATCAGCTCACAAGGAGCCAAACTGTCTGGAACAAACAAGTAGCCCCTCCCTCTAGAGTAAGGTAACCAGACATCCAGCTTTTGAACAATTTGTCCTGCGTCCTGTGGCATTTTAAAAAAGCCCCGATAAAGAATACACGACATGCTAGAGAACACGGGAGAACAGGAAGGGAATATACGGTTTTTGGCTGCCATGTGGCTATTTAGCCAGGATATGCGTTTTATATTATTTTTGTTAATTTTATAATGTTAAACTTTAATAATAACAAATAATTATTGAAAACTGATTATCAAGAACTGCTTATCAAAGTTTGCTTTGTTGTCACACCTCCCCCCCCCCCCCCGTGGTGTCCCCCTTTACCAATGTTAAAATCTGGTTACCTTATTCATTGATTGTGTATCTTCAGCAAACATCACACCACCTCAATAAATGTTCAACAAAGGCCCCTTCAAAGTCACTTTGAAAGCCACATTTTGAATGGGAAAATGCTACTTTATAAATAAGCACTTGCTGAGTGTTGGCGTGGTGGCTCACGTCTGTAATCCTAACATGCTGTGAGGCTGAGGTGGGTGGATTAGGCGCCTGAGCTCAGGAGTTCAAGACCAGCTTGAGCAAGAGCAAGACTCTGTCTCTAAAACTAGCCCAGCGTTGTGGCGGGTGCCTGTAATCCCAGCTATTTGGGAGACTGAGGCCAGAGGATCACGTGAGCCCCACAGTTTGAGGCTGCTGTGAGTTATGACACCACGGCGCTCTACCCAGGGTAATAGAGTAAGACTCTGTCTCCAAAAAAATGATATATATACATGTACACACACACTTCTATGTATTTGCACTCACTGAGTGTTGATTTTGCATAGCAGGGACAAGATGCTATTTTGAAACAGGGAGAGTCTCTTTCCATAGGGTTATGCTGTCTAGGTGCTGATACTGCACCAGGAGTCCTGCTGAAATGCTATTTAGCCTGGAGAGGAGAAGGCTGAAGAGTAATCGACTATTATACATCAACCAGTAGTCACTGAGCTCCCTTCTCTCCCCCAATGCACGGGATAATAAAGTCACTGGAACAATACAGCAGGGGCCTCGCGGCCAGGACTGTGGGAAATATTCAAATACAAGCTGTTGCTCATTTACAGCACCACTGAGGAAAAACTGCAATAACAGGTTTAAATTGAAACAAGCAAAATTAGCTTCCCAAACCAGGTGGGGATGGCGGGTTAGGGGCCAACCTGGCTCTGTTTTGAAACCTATGAAAATCACACAATGTTTATTAGACTGGGATGGTTTCTATGGCAGTAATACTCAATCCTGGCTGCCCTGTGGAATCCCAGAGTCATCTCTAAAAAGCATCAAAGCCTGGCTTCCTTTCCAAGTATTCTAATTTAACTGTTCTGGGTGGGCTTGAGCATCGGTGCATTTGAAAAGCTCTTCAGGTGGTTCTGTCAGCCATGGTTAGAAACCACCATATTGGGAGACAAGCAATCCAGCTAAGAGATGAGAATGACTTAGAGAAACCCATATTTTTCTTTCTCCTTTCTTCACTCAAACCCTGAAGAGCAACTTGCATTTGTATTCTGGGTAGAATTATCTTAACTTCTTTTCATAGATGTTGAGATCTGGATAGATAGCTTAATATTATACTTGCCGTAAGTTTACATAGAGAGTGAAGTGCCCACTGAATTTCTAAGTAAATGTAGTGAACAACAAAAATAAATGTGAAAACAGCAACTAGCCTTTATGAGCTCCATTTTTAATTGTTTGACAACCATTATGTAATATAATCAAATTAAAAAAAAAAACAATCAATTGAGAAAGGCTTTATTATACGCATTTTATAGATGGGGAAACTGAGGATTAGAGTTGTGACATTTGTTCAACGTGCCCACAACCCCTAAACTATCAAATGTATTTAATGCCAAACCTTATGGTATTTTCACTATCTGTGTAAGAGGTATGACAATTAAGTTCATGAACTCATCCTAGAAACTGTAGTACATACCTCATTGCTGAATATCACCATAGTCACCTTTGAGGTACTCCCCTTGGGAAGCTGTGCACCAATGCCAGCACCTAGTCCACCCTTCAAAGCAATTTTGAAACTTCTTTTCTGGAATGATCATCCAAGCCATTGTCATACAACAGTCTGAAAATTAAGTTGGTGAACTTGCCACCATGTGCTTATGTTGACAGCACCATACAGACAATGTGGTAAGGTTTCATAACCTTGGTCTATCACTGTGTCACATCTGTGTTTGTGTCAATGTGTGGTGGTGTCTTGCTGAGTGGGTGGTATTCATTATTGCCATTGTGTGTTTTTGTGTGCCATATGACACGAATGTAGCATTTTTTTCTAGGAAGGATCCTTGAACTTGACAGTGCTCATAGCATATACCTCTGATTAATACCTAATTTGCTTTTTCTATGAAACCAAGCTCTGAGACCTGAATATAAACAAAATAACCAATTCTTTACAGAGCCAAATAACAGAGCATTAGTATATATCCTAATTATGTTTTCATTAATTTATACATGTTTTCTTTTTCTCTTTATCCTCACTCAAGAAGAAGACAAAATTCACTGTAGGAAGTTTGTATAATACAGCAGAGACGTGTATAGGCCTCAGGAACTACATCAAAACAAAGATGAAGTGTGTGTTTTCCATGTTGTATCAAATGCCCTGCTTTCCCTGAGTGCCTCATTCAGCCTACAAATGACAATACCCAAACCTACTAATTACAATAAACTGAAAGAATTTTAATTATTTAAAAGCATCCAGTCTTCACCAACTATGCACATCTCCTTTCAGGCAAAATGAAAAGCAGAAAGCACTGTGATTTTATCTTCGTTGGGTTAAAAGGAAAGACATTTTAATAAACCATTTGATGATCAAGACATAAGATTATTGGATATTTTTACCAGACATGGTAATGGAAATTGTCAAAAATAGGATTCTTCCTGAGTTCCAGACATACTCTTGTCCTGAGAAGTAGATGCTGATTGCTTGCATAATGAGTGAATGAAGAGTCTCCTTCAAAAGACTTGAGGAGGGGATAGAGGACCCTTTACCACTGAATAATGCCAGGTCATGTGGGCCTTCAATTTAAAACAACAACAAGAAGCAAAGAACCAGCTAACGGATGGATCAACAAAAATCAGAAGTGACAGTAGGTTTGACAAGCTCCCAGTAATCTTGAATTACTGAGTATTCAAGATTTAAGATGTCAGCTGTCCAAAGATCTATATATGCTTTTTTTCCTAACATGAGCAACTCAGCAAATACAGATTGAGATTTTAGGTTATTTTCTACTCAATGATACTGTTCTAGGATAAAACATGCCGTAATCTTATCAGATAATGACTTTACCAGATAGTGATTGATCAAAAATTTCAGGACAATCAAAAGGTAATAAAAGTATTCTTAAGCTTATAGAATTCTTGAGAATGGGGTTTTTTGGATGGGGAGGGAGAAGTCAGTCCTTCTCAATCTTCATCAAAGCTGAAGTGGTCCCTGCTTCACCAGGAATAGAACAGATGCTTCTCAAAGGCTGTATCAACCAAGAACTGCCTGAACAGATGAGTGTGAACAAGACCATGTATGCATGCATATAAAGGTCTGTAATGAATAAATCAAATGAGAGCCAGAATTCCACAATAAATGATAATTTGCCTAATCCTTCTTATCTACCCAGAGTCTCACCTTTCTGGAAATTGTGACCCCTTTTTAACTTTACATGGTGACCAGGCCAGTTGCTAGCACAGTGCCAGAAAGGTAGTAAAAACTCATTATGGGTAAATAGAATTAAATGGACTTGAACTAGAGCTGTAGCCTGCACACAAATAAGTGAATATGAATAACAACATTCATTATCATAACAAACACTTACTTGGGCACTAAAATAGTCAAACATTGTTATTCATGCTTTCCATGTTTTAACTAACTTAGTCAAACAACAACGTAGGTGGCAGATTCTGTTATCACCCTGATTTTGCTCATGAGGAAACTGAGGCAAAGAGAGGTCAGCTGCTTGCCCAGGGTCACACTGCTAATCAGTGGGTCATAAGAAATCTGAGCCCCTCTCTTGGTTCATTTCTACAGTTTTTCTAAGATCTGCTAACCGCTTACTGTGCAGAGACAAGATCTGGGCTTGTACTTTCCACCAATGACCTCCTGAACTGCTTATCTTTCATGCTTGTTGCTCATTAACTTGAGCAAATACCATTCAATTTAAAAAGAACCATAATTTTTCTAAATCAAACAACCATGATGTGTCATCAGTTGGCAATCACGGCTCACTGGTAGGCCAGTATCTCATAATTCATAAATCTCATAACTCATAAATCTCAGATTTCATATAAATACATCTCTTTAAGATTCAGTTGCTACAGTTGATTATTTTATTTGTTTCCTTACAGTGAATTCATAGATAATGGGATTTTTTTTCCCCCAATGAATTAGGTGGTTCTACTAACAAATAAGCCTTCATGTCATTTACATTTTCTGGCTTTTTCTGAACAGTCTTAATTTCATAAATCTCCATCTTTTTATCTCATAAATTAGCAACTGAAATGCCCCAGGAATTTCAATATTTTACATTCAAAGGGAAACTCATCATTGGACAGAAAGAAACAATTTTTTTTTTGCCTGATCTTGTATTTTCATTGAATTCTGAAATATGGCTATCATACAGCTTCTTGGCCCTTAGCACAGGTGTGACACGGAGTAAGGGCATTGTCCACTTTCCTTTAAAGCAAAGGGATTAACACCCAGTGAGAGGTAGAAAAGATAAAATGGGTTTTTGTAGGGTGGGAATCAAAACAGCAAAGCTTGGAAACAGAGGTAAACAATTTTAATCAATATGTCTGTTTCTATGCAAATGAAAAATAAGGCAGGCATTCATCACTCCTGTTAGTTATAATCATCGCTCACTCTCACAAAATTGCTGCTCCTCCAGAGAAGAGACAGATACCATGTCCAAGTTTGTGTTCATTTTCTGCTGAGATGGCCTGCCTAGCACTGGCTACACAATTTCTTGATGTATTTTTTTTTTAATGTTGCTCCGTAATAAATAGATAGCCTGCATTTTGGTTATAGTTCTTGATACATGAACTTTATGGTTCCATTTAGGACTTTTCAAGCTCCATTGGTTTAAAGCAAATGCTATATTTGACTGTTTTTTAAAGTATTATCTTTAAAAAAAAAAGGAAAATAAGCTGTACAGCTGAGTCCATTTTTATCACACATATTTGTGAATGATAGTATTTCTTCTAGAATGTCTTAAATAAAATTTAAATTAGACTCACTTGAATAATTAAGGTGCGAACTATTTTCCTGGCATTCTTTGCATGCAATAAACTAATTAGTGATTATATCCCAATATTTATAACATCTTAGTAATAATAAAAGCTTGCTCACTGGTCCAAAGACTGACTGCCCAAAGTTTAAATTGTTGGGTAGAGTCTTGGTTTTCCTTCCATTTGAAAAATAAAATCAAGTAAAAATTTAAATCAAATTGGCTTTAGCTAGTGCCCTCTCTTTTTAGGAGAGGCAAAAACTTGGTGAGTTATACCTGTAAACATAAGGGGGTGGGGTCCTTGAACTAGATCCCCCAAGGAAAAGTTTTCAGCAAGTACCTGTTGCTGAAAATGTCTCCATTTCTGATCACTGCATGATTATCCCCCCATTTGCACAGTGGGAGGGGGGATAGGACACTTTAAACATCATCTTAAAATAGTCAAGAGATGATATATTTAGACAGGTTCCCTAGACCTTTTAATTCTAAGCCCTGTGGTGCACACTGCTCTAGGGGTTGAGAGAGGTGGATGGGGGAGAGGTGAAACAGAGCATATCAGGAGAAAAACTCCTTTTACTCTGCACAGCTGTGCCATCTTTAAACACCACACAGTCCACACCTGCCCCTTGGCCAGTGGAGACCAAATGCATGGTATTCTGCAAGGGTAGTCACTTGGCCACTATAGAACAGTGGATGAGGAGACCATCTACCACCTTGCTGAGGTAGAGCCCCCCAAACTTTGCTCTCATCCTCACTCCCTCCTATTACTAATTGGAACAGGCCAGGAACAAGCAGGAGTGGAGAGAGCTGTTTACAAGGTCAGCCTTGCAGCCCTTTGAGTCCATGTAATTTCCCAAAGAGACAAAACCCCTCTGATCTTCCTGTTTGCAAATGTGAAACTGCCATTTATAAAAATTAATAAAGGGCTGCAAGATGGGAACTGTAGCAGGGGCCTGAACTCTGCAAAGGTACATGCATAGTTAAGATAATAACCAGCCATTGTTCCCTGCCTTGCTATCCTATAACTGCTTACTACTCGGGAGCTATGAAACTGCTGGCTGTAAGATTAGTAGCTTTCTTAAACACTTCTACAGATAACCTTGACTACTTTTTGAGACATTTTCCATACTCTTCATTTGGAGGGACCAATTTGATGCCAGTGGCCATACTTAGGAACTGACTCCACAGGTCTTGTGGCCCTCTACCTAGGATCTGATTCAGCACAAGAAGATAATTTATACTTTCCGCCCCATGAGTTCAGCCATTCAGCAGATCTAATTCCCTAGCCCTCTGTCGTCCATCCTATGTTTAAAACCTTATCTTTCAAAAATTATCAGATAGAAGTATTTGAGAAATTTCTGCCATCTCTTTGCTTAGTGCCCTGTGATATAGAACTCTCCCTCCTGCAATCTCTTGTGTCTCAGTGTGTCAGCTTTCTTCTGGGTAGTGGGCAATACAACCTGGGTGAACGGTAAAAAATGCAGGTCTCTCTCTCTCGTGAAGAGGCAAAGTGAAATTAGCCTCAAAAGTATAGAAAAACAGCTGATTTAAAACTATACAGAAGCCTGGTGCTATTGGGGGACTGGGAGCCAGCTAAAAGGCATCATTTTGGCAGAGGGAATATGACTCTACCAGAAGACACGATTTCAAATTGGGTGTCATCCAAGAGTGCTGTGTGTGAGTTCAACAATGGTCAGGTCATTAAGATGAAAAATTCTATTTGTTGGCAGGAGGCCAGTTGTTAGAGAGTGACTTGAACCAAGCGTCTAAGTGTTATCATCTTTGTACATCAATAACAACCATCTTAATTCATTCTCAAGTCATGAAATTGACAAAGATTCCCTCCTTGGCCACACTCCAGTCAGGCTCCTCTCACCCCTCTTCTCAGCTTGGCCTGTGAAAACTGTAAACGCTGTACAGGTAATTTGATCCTTCCTCCCCATTAAAAGGCTTGAACAAATACTAACATAGCTTCTAACAGCTCAAGACCACATCCTTGGGAAGACCCTACCCTTACTTAAAGTACCTGCCTAAGAAAGCTCAAGGATACCTAAAGAATCTTCTGTTTGTTTCAGCCAACAGCTAACAACAAGACCTTTCTCCCAGTCTCTGTGGGAGAGTAGACACCTACAAAGTTGGACAGTTAAGTTCATGAACTCAACCTGGAAGAAGTATTCATACCTCATTATTGAATATCATTAGGGTTTCCTCTGAGGCACTTCCTTTGGGAAGCTATATAGTGATACTAGCACCTAGTCCACCCTTCAAAGTAATTTTGAAACTCTTTCTGGAATGGCCATCAGAGCCACCATTGTATGAGGTCCAACAATTAAGTCTGTAACTCATCATGGAAGAAGTGCCACATACCTCATTACTGACTATCATTATGGTCACCAGATAGAGGGCCATGGGAGTACTTCAAAGGTGACCATAGTTAGCCACAGGGACCCCCCAAAATATCCTAAAGCTGAGTTGTTAGCCAGACATGCCTCATCATGCTCCCTTCCCTTCTTGGAGATGTCCTTAGTAACTTGTTAACAGATCTAGGGCTATGCAAGACTAAGCTTAAACCACACCTGCAGGCCATCAATTTACTCATCAGATCACTTGAGTTTAGATAAATGTCCAGTGGCTTATCTCTGATTAACAGACATCCTTCAGTTAAAACATTCCAAGCCTTTAGACAAAGCTTCATTTCTTTAACTAATTGCAAACTGAAGAATCTTCAAACCCATTTATAACTTGTAAGTTCCTGCTTTGAGATGTCCCACCTTTTCTGGCCAAACCAGTGTATGCCTTCCACATACTGATTTATGACTTGATGTGTAATTCCTGTCTCCCTAAAATGCGTAAAATGAAACAGCAATCCAACTATAGTGAGACCACTTGCTCATGGCTTCTTGAGCATGGCGCTCTCTGATCTATGATCTCACATATTTGGCTCAGAATAAACCTCTTTAAATTGTTATAGAGTTTGGGTTCTTTTCCATTGACACTTTCTTCTACCAGAAAATCTGAACACCTAGGAGGATTTGCTGAGCTCACAGAGCAAGAGATCAGCATGGTTTAGTTCAACAGAGACTACTGAAAGCATACGAATCACCTGCAGATCTTGCTGAAATGGAGATTCTGGTTGGAGTTCTAGGGAGGGTTCTGAGAGTCTGTATCTCTTCTATCCCCCTAGGTGATACAGATGCTGCTGATTCTTAGGTCAAACTTTAAGAATGAGTTTAGTTCACACCTGAATGGGTGGTCAGATTAAAAACAAGGAAGGGGCCAAAATCTCCAGACTGCTTTGGAAGATCATGTCCACCTGAAAGAAGGGGTTCTAAGTCACCCACCTAGACGCCTGTGAAGTCCCCTGAGTACCTCTGCTCCACTGATTTGAACCATCCACACCAATCCCCAGAGCTGACCAGAGCTACCGGGTGCCTCTCCACTTCTTCAGCCCCAGAATCTCTTTGAAGGGGCAGCACTGATAAATGTTGCCAGTTACCTAGGCTCTCCAAGCCCAAATGACTCTGAATCTAGATTGATTATAGGAATCCTTGAAGCCAACTAGGATTCAGGGAAGGGTCAGAGAAACAGTAGCACAGGGGAAAAGAAGGCCATTCGCCAGAGTTCACTGTGTAGTTGAAGAGAAAAATCCAGCATTCTCCAGACACAGGTTACCAGAAAGGAGATAACCAGATCATCAAGTCCAGGCATACATGCAAAACTTCCCTTTGTATGTTTAACGCAGCTGGCTACTCGTGGTGCCCATGAAGTGGAAAGCGGCTGTTGACAGTCCCTGCTCACCCGGCACAGACAGTTGTATTGATCTGGGCCCCAGTGCACTGTATGGCTCGCTAAGTCAAACTAGAGCTTGTGGTTCCTGTCCCATTCATTGGGACAACTTAAAATGTCCTTAGTCCTCATCTCCCAGAATCCCTTTGAATCCTGCAAATGGACTTACTGGGCAGCCCAGGGAATGCTGTGACAAGTGTGAAGTCTTGCTCATACTATCAGACCTGCTACAGCAGACTTCTCAATATTAGCTGCCAAGAATTCCTCCCTTGTATATGTGTGTGCTGCTCTGCAGTCCACACTCCTCTCCTGAGGGCTGGCCTTGTGGCTTTTCTTTGACTACCAGACTATAAGCAAAAGCACTATTCTATAGTTCAGGCACTGAGAAGTCTTATAGTTTTCACTTTCACCCCCTTGGAACTTAGCTGCTGTATATGAATCTTGGGATAAATTCTTGAATGATAAGAATCTACTAGGAGAGATGATCTTGTCCTGCCCCTGCTACTCTCCCAGGTAAACACAGAGATACGTGAGTGATTCCACCCAGCACTGTTGAAATAAACAAACAAGCAAACAAAAAGAAAAACCATGCAGCCAACCCACAGAATGATAGGAAATAATAAAACATACATTTCATCTTATTTTTTACACAACGCAGATTAACTGAACTAGAAACTCCTACAGCAAAAACCTAAAGCCATGTGGCATTGCCTTTGAGACTGCGATAGTGAAGGCTGGAATCCCATCCCAAGGCTAGAAGAATA
This sequence comes from Galago senegalensis, assembly GCA_963575145.1. NCBI lineage: Eukaryota > Metazoa > Chordata > Mammalia > Primates > Galagidae > Galago > Galago senegalensis. The sequence goes on from CAUYTI010039906.1 coordinate 53,420, forward strand.
GTAAATAACTTGCTTTTGGAGCCTTGAGAAGAGGCCATATGTATTGTTTAGCAGCAGTGGCAGAGCGCTTGGCAGCACCACCACCTGCTATAAAATAAAAGATACAAAATATAACTCATGAGCCTGTGGAGCTGGCAGAAAGACTTTGCAGTAGGCTTACTCAAGATTTTGCAGTATATGATAAGGTTTTACAAAAAAAAGATAAACTAAAGGAGGAACTGTTTAGCTTGCATGCAGAGTTTAGAGAAAATGTAGAGTCAACACAGTGTCTTGTCCACAAAATATTCTCAAAGTAAGAAGGGGTGTTAGATGGGGGCACTGTGACCTTCTCAGCTAGACAAAAAACCTCTGCATTGCATGTAATTTTACAGTTTTCTCTATATGATGATGTTTTGACATCTCAGAATATCTTGCAGGCTGGGGAGAGGCTGTGCCTCCCAGGGCTAGGCAGTTCTTAGAGGTTGGAAACAGCCAACTAGAAGCGTGTCTTTGACATGCACATGGACCAACTCAGAGCCACTCCTCTGCTGTTCAGCTCTTAAACCCCAAGAGGCAATATTCTTCTGCCTCAGTCATCCTTGGGCCTGGGCACAATGCAACTAGGAAGCACTGCTGCACCCTACAGCTTGGAGCCTATAGGCATTATTGCCACTCATCAATCATGCAATGCATGCCCTTTCTCATACATAGATGCAACAGTAAAGGCTTTGACCAGACCTCTGCTTGCCCTGCCCTCTGCCTTCTAACCACCCGGGTGTTTTTCTGTGTGGCCCTGGTGTTGTACTTCGCCTTCTATCTCGAGGACCTAGAAGTATCAGAAACATTGTTTTCCTGAGCCTCTCCTCTGTCTCTCCTTGTGGCTGCCCATCCCATAAAACGATACAGAACAGGCTCCCATTATAAGGGTGAAGTCCTAAAGCATCTTGAGTTACAGCCCAGCCTAGAGAAAGAACCATCTGCTGCCCGTTATTGGTGGGTGTGGCTCTTTACTAATAGAGGCGGCTATGATTGGATGCATAGGATGTCGACACTTTTTTAAGGGATTGTACCATTTTGGACTAAAAAGGGATACAGGTGGATTAAAATGGAAATGAATCTCTAGGGCCTTAAATTCTAGGGGCGGAAAGCAGAAGAGAAACTAACTACAAAATGGCTGGGTTTGGTGGCTCAACGCCTGTAATCCCAGCCCTCTGGGAAGCTGAGGCAGGAGGACTGCCTGAGCTCAGGAGTTCAAGACCAGCCTGAGCAAGGACAGACCCCACCTCTACTGAAAATAGAAAAATTAGCTGTGTGTCATGGCAGGCACCTGTGATCCCAGCTACTGGGGAAGCTGAGGCAGGAGAATTATCTGAACCTAGGAGTTTGAGGTTGCTGTGAGTTATGCGGACCCCATGACAGTGTAGTCCAGATGACAGAGTGAGACTCTGTCTCAAAAAAAAGAAAAGAAAAGAAAAATAAGTAAGTCTGAAGCAAACACAGGCTATTTCTCATGAAAAAAGGAGAAGAATACAGATAGAGGAGCTTCTGAGAATAGCAGATTAGTAAATCACTCCGAGGGCTCAGAACTAGATGCTAGTCTAGACACATTTCTCTTCTTAGAGTTCAAAAAACTGGTAACATGTCCAGGCTGGATTCAGAATCACTCCAACCAAAGACTGATGTGTGGTCTCCACTTTCCTCTCTTTGAATAGAACTGTGGATAGCTAGCCCTGTCTCACCATCCTGTGTTTGCAGTGTGTGCTGTGGGTCATGTAACTAATCTCTTTAGTTCCCACACTTTCACATCAAGAGAAACCCATGTGGGGAGCTTCACCCAGATACAGGCCCCATGCAAATAAAGAGATCCTGGGTTTTGAGTTGAAGGAGTGAAAGACACATCATCCTGAATTATGTCAGGTTGGTATATTGATTATTTCAAGATGAAAGCATTCGAGAAATTGTAGTTTCAGAAAGGGCTAATTGCCCTGTCTCTTCCTCCATGCCGCCATAAGGATTCCCCTTGAAGAGCTATTCCCCTCAAACCAAGGTGAAAAATTAGCCTTTATCAGCAGAGACTGGATGTTGGGAGCTGCAATGGACCTGCGTAAAAATACTTAACAAAATAACCCTTGTCTTCCACTAGCTTAACCAACCCCCATATGTCTCCTAGTGACTCCCCCAGGAATTTACTACTCCTAGCCAGATCCCCTTTGTTCTGTCATTTCTTCTCAAATTAATTATTCTTTATCTAAAAAATATAAAAGCATTTCACTTTTGCAACTTCTTTAAACTTCACTCTCTTCTGAAGATCCTCACGTACATGTAAAACTAATAAGACGTGTTTGCTTTTCTCTTATTAATCTGCCTTGTGTCCAGTTGGTTTCTAGGTCCAGCCCCAAAGCCCACTAACACCTCATGGGGGGGTTGGAGATTAGGTCTAGCTTCTCTACAGAGCCATCGATATAATAAGACTCAAGTTTTAGGGAATGAGGTGAATGTATTTGTCATGTAGAAAAGCTACAAATTGCTATGGCTGGAGAGTGGCCTGTGGTGTACCATTTCCAAAGATAGCTGCCAACCCTTCTTCTCATTCCTGTACATGGATGCGACTCCTTCACCTTGGGCTCATGGCTTGCTTCAACCAATGGAATAGCTTGGAAGCAATATTCTATAGGTCTGGGGCTTTAGCAGGTCTCACAGCTTCTGCTTCTGCTTTCTTAGGATCCAACCACTATGTGGAGAGCTCAGGATAGCTTCCTGAATGATGGAGAAACATGCAAAAGACAGATCCAGCCTCCTCCAGATGGTCCAACCACACTAGTTAAGATGCATCTTGGATCCTCCAGCCCCAGGCAAGCTACCCCCGCCAACACTATGTCAATCAGAGATCAGTCCATCTGCCAAACCCTGTCAAGAATCATTAATATATAAATGGCTGCTATTTTTTAAACCACTAAGTTCCAGGATGATAAATTATGCAGCAATAATCCTAAAAGACCCACTTAAGCAGCAGAGATGGAAAAGTGCAGAGCACAATTAGACAATTCATTCAGTTTTTCTTTAGTATGGCTTCCGTGTTTTTTGTTTGGTTGGTTTCACCGATTTTCCAATAACTTGACATTAAATAGTATGAGTGACTAGAGTCAACCAAATATTGAACAGATTCCCTAGATTTCAAAGCACCAATAATGGTTATGGGCTTAATGCCAATACATTTTTGCATATGATGAGGTCAAATCTTATCTTCCCCATGACCCAGACACGACATGTAAGTATGGGCTGATGGTCAGACACTTGCATAGGAAAGCTCAACATAAACCGTCATGGTTGTACCAATATAAAGAAAAATACACTAAATATGACCAGGATCATTTTCTTATATTCAGAGCCTTTTATTCAGAAATCATTTCAATCATTTAGTCAGTTTCCTGGAAGTTGTCTGTAATAAGCACAATTTCTTTTCCTCATTCATTGACGTATGATAGAGACAAGAATAAATAATTATCCTGGGAAGTTTGACTCTACTATTAAAAAAATTGAGTTTGAAGGCTGAAGGTGAATTACAACATAAATTAACCAAATACATGCCTCCGCAAGGAGTTATGGAACTACACATGCAAACGCACAGGCTGCACAAAGCAGAACTGGGCCACACCATTGACACAGACTGTCGTGTGAACGCGTCCCCTGAAGTTGTTCACCACAGCAAGGCTGTTATCAAGAGCCTAGTGCAGGTACAGGCGAAGCATGACTTTGCCCTTGAAAACCTGGCATTCTTGTAGGAGCTCAGTGACAAGTGATTAACAACGGCACATATACACGGATGTAATGATGTACATGTACTCCGGGTGAGGATAGACTAAGAAAAATGAGCTTGAGCTTGAGAAGCAGAGGGCAAGAATGCTGAGGAGTGTAAAATGCACATAAGTACAATCATCACACACACAGAGGATGCAGCTTACCTGACATGCTGATGGATGAGTGTGGTTGAGGTCCCAATGGGAAGACACTATGTCAACAGACTTTTTGGCCATGTTGAGTAAATTCATCCAGCCTTGGAAAAGTGACAAGTGAAATGGTGCATTTTCTGAATAGTTAAGGCCTTCAGGAATATTTTCCACCAGGGCAATTCTTAGAAAAGATTTTGAAAAACAAACAAATAAAATCTAGTCAAATTGGAAGCCACAGATACATGCATATAGAGACATCTGAAAAATATTCTTTCTGAATGTATACTTTCCTTACAATTTACATTTTTTTTTTTTTACCAAATCACTCTTACATCCTCCCTTTGCTAATCTACTCCTGTGTTCTGAACATTTATGTTGTTTTTTCACAGTGAGCACCTGTATTTTAGAAAATCATGACATTTATCTCTAATGGCCAATTTCAAATTAGCCTTGGAAAAAATTCAGAGCTTCCTCTATCTTCCTCTAGTAATATATTCTTTATTTTTCTTCTACAGCAATGCAATTCTTTTATAAAATATTACTCTGCAAGCTACTTGAGACCATGAATCAAGTCTTGCACATCTCCAATTTCTAATACAATGTTGGGCACCTATTAAAACTCAATAAAGGTGATTATTATTGCTTAACATCTCTGTTAATACTTCTTAGCCTCAGGGGTAAAGTGACTCTGAAAAGAAAGTTACAAAACCCCCCTGTTGCAGGGATTTATTAAAGTCAGAGATAAGGAATTTAAATGATAGTGACAATCAAGCACTAAAAAACTGCAATCAGAATTATCCTAATAAATTTGTTTATGTATATATATTAAATATTGACAGCATATCATTGTGACTGGTTCTCCTTGATACTTCAGCAAAGGCTGCATTTTTTCCACTTTTGAGTTAGGTAACACCTAACTTCCTAACAAAGGACTGAATAGTTATTTCCCAGTTTAATAAATGTATATCCACCTGCAATTCTTGATGGAAAAACCCCAAACCCTTATGAAAATACCTGTTAAATATTTCTAAAACAAAGAACTGTTTTATTCATACTTAAATGCCCAGAGCCAGAAACATAATTAGAACTCAATAAGTGCTTATGGAATTTTCTCAGCTTTCAATGAAGAATTCAGCACTTCCCAATAATATTGTTGACGGTGACTCTTAATGACACTTGTTTCACTTAGTTTGCTTTAGAAACAGAAACAACATTGCTGGTAAAACGTTCTGGTGTATTTGAGGAACCTAGAATATTATAGCCAGAATGAAGTTGGAGAATGAGGCCTAGAGACATTCACAATTTGGGGGCCCCAAACCACCCCAACACCACCCCCAGCCCTTAGAAGAACAGGACAAGCAAATTGCTCTGTGCAACCCCAAAATGACTATGACAAATCTTCTCTAGTCCTCAGAAACATATAATCTAATGGAAGAGCCTGTCTTGTGCATACTTATTCAAAAGGAGGTAGAATCTTATAAATGCTGAAACCAGGAGTAGAAAGTTTAGTTGGGCAGATAATTCACCTGAGCATCACTGGAATGTGGAAAGAAAGGAAAAATTGATTGAGATTGGGGACATCTGGAATTGAAAGATGCTGGACCTGAAATTAGTCTTCAAAGACAGAATTTTTAAGGAGTGAGCTAGAAGAGAAAGATAATCTAGCAAAGGGGAAAAGTCGGTGAACTGTAACGTGTCTAGATATTCGTGAGTTTATAAGCCAAGGGGAGTGTGAGGCAGGAGCTTGTGATGATGGGGAAAACTGGCAGCCTCTGTAGGGGCCACACTGCAGTGCTAGTGGACCAGGGGGAGGAGTTGGACTTCATTCTGATGCATTTGGGAGAAGTGCGTGTGTTTTAGGGGAGGGACTTGACAGCTGTATGCTATTGGAACAGAGACGGGGAGAAGGAAGAGGACAAGTCAGAGTGGAGGATGTTGAAACAGTTGGGGAAAGAACAAGCAGTTTGAATTAGGTCGATGAGAATTTTAAAAAGGCATGCCATGGACATTTTAGAACCTCAATTGTAAACATTTAGTGTTGAATGGATATGAGGAGCAGGAAAAGGAGACAGAGAGGCTTCTCAGACTTCCTTGCAGAGCCTCCATACCGTCCCTTAACCGGGCTCTGCAACAACTTCCAGTGGTCTTCTCAACTGGGATTCTTGCCCTTCTGCAAGACGTTTTCCATGCCACAGCTGGATTAATCTCTTTTAAATGTAAATACAATGCTCTGCTTACCGCCTAACTAAACTTCCCATGATCTTCTCCGCTGTCCTTGGGATGGTGAGCCCTCACCCCGCCCAACTGGCTGACAAGCATTTAGCAACTTGCCCTGTTTTTCCGCAGCTTGACCATTTTCAAATTCCCTTTTTGGACTTTATACTATAGCCACCCTTAACATCTTTTTCTCCTTCCTTGCTGTTCTCCCTAGACTTTGGTATTTTGTGCACATTTTCCCAATTCCTACACTGATCAGAGCTATCTCCCAATTAACTTTCACGGTTCTGATGGAAACATCGATAAGCTTCCCTCTGCCCCCAAATTAGGCTAGATCCTTTATTATCAAGCCTACAGTGACCTGTTCCTCCCCTTTCATCCTACTGATCACTCTTGAAATTTCTTGCTCAAGGTTGACTCTCCTCGATGAGTCTGTAGGGTGTGTGGAGGCAGGAACCTATTCCACTGGCCCAGGATTGTGTCCTCACTGCCACACATACCCCACTGCAAGTGTCCAAAGAATGACTGCTGAGTTTCAGGAAAGTCAGAACTGGGAAGATGGGAGCTAAGGCCCATTTACACGAACAAAGAACATGGGGAGACAGATAAATCAGGGGTTGGGGGAGACTATTAAGGGAGAGAAATGATGAGAAAACTGGCCCATAGCCTAATGCATGGGGGGTGCCTATATTTTCCTGGTCAGCAAGGTGTGAAACAGCTAAGAAGATTCAGAAAGGACAATTGGAAAAGCAGAAAGACAAGAGAGATGGAGGAGAAAACAGAATTCAGGAAGCCAAGGGATTATTTTATCTGCTTCAAAAGCTTTGAAGGCAATAGACTGGAGGCCACAAGTAGGATATTTTAATTCTATTCACATTTCAAGATACAGGACAAGTATCTGTGTTAACGGAAGCCAGACACATCAGGAATAAATGACCCCACATAATCAGCAGTTTCTTCCTCCTCTACAACCAATAAATATATTTAAAAACAACCCAACATATTAAAAACCAAAAGCATTCCCCAACCAAATAAAACCAAAACACAACAGCTGCCAACAAATAGAAGGACTGACTAGTTTTAATGTTACTTCGATACAAAAGACACACCAAGAAAGACAAGAGGAGATTCACGAAGCCCAGATAAACTGAATGTATGAATCTGACGGGGGGGGGGGGTGCAATCATAGATGGCCCCCTTTCTTCACGCTGTTCTGTGTGGCTTCTGCTAAACACACAGACACGTGAGGATTCCCAGTCTCTTTGGGGACTCTTTAGACCAGGTCTTCTTAACCTTAAATCTATGGGTAGAATTCAGGGGGATCTATGCACTTGCTTTTGTGTTATTTATTCCCAAATCTCTAACTAAAATGCAACATTTCCTTCAGTTGTGAACATAGACCATAAACCAAAGGATTATTAGCAGAACTTGCGATTTAGTTTCCCTTAAGAATTTTTTTAAATAAAAAAAATACTGTTATTATACTATTATAGCCAACATTTCCAAGTCTTCATCATTATACTGACATTCTGGCAGTCATCAGCACTTGTAGTTTTGTGAATATGTTGTGCAAGATATACATGACCACATCATAAATTTTATTTTCAAAAAACATTTTGATTCTTTTTAACATTCTTGGTCTCTTTTGCATTGTTTTCTTTCTTTCTTTCTTTCTTTTCTTTCTTTCTTTTTTTTTTTTTTTTTTTTGCAGTTTTTGGACAGGGCTGGGTTTGAACCTGCCACCTCTGGTATATGGGGCCCGCGTCCTACTTCTTGAGCCACAGATGCCGCCCATCTCCATTGTTTTCTACTTTAACTTACAGATTTAAAAACATTATTTTGGGAAGGATGCACAGGCTTCATTTGACTCTCAAAGGGGTCTGTGGTGAGAAGCTCTCATCAGATCTATAACGTAACATCTTTTCCATTTTTGTCTGTTTCACACGTATTCTTATAAGATTTCAGAATAACTTTTTATTTTTAAATGTTATGGGTATATAATAGTTACATACGTATATTTATAGGGGACATGCGATGTTTTGATATAGGCATACCATGTCTTACCATCAAATAAGGGTGACTGGGATGCCTATCACCTCAAACATTTATCATTTCTTTGTGTTAGGAACATTCTGATTTCACTTTTTTAGCTATGTGAAAATACACAATAACTTATCGTTGACTATAGTCACCTGTTGTAATGTCAAGTACTAGATCTTGTTCACTCTAACTATATTTTTGTACCCCTTAACAAGGCCCACTTCCTTCCCTGCTTTCCACCTTCCTCCTCAGCCTCCACTAACCATCAGTCCACTCCCTCTCCATGAAATCAACTGTTTTAATTTTTAGTCCCTATATATGAATGAGAACATGGAAAATGTGTCTTTCTGTGCTTGGCTTTTTTTCACTTAACATTCTCCAGTTCTCCAGTTCCGTCTATGTTGCTGGAAATGACAAGATTTCATTCTATTTATTGCTGAATAATATTCCATTATCTATGTATATCTTCTTTATACATACGTCTGCTAATGGACCCTTAAGATTGATTCTAAATCTTGACTATTATACATAGTGCCACCATAAACATCTTTTCTAGATACTTATTTCCTTTCTTTTGTATAAGTACGTAGCAGTGGGATTGCCGATAAGTGCTAGTTTTAGCTTTTTGAAGATTCTCCGTACTGTTCCCCACGGTGACAGTCTAATTTACATTCCCACCAACAGTGTATGAGGGCCCCCTTTCTTCATCACATCCTAAAAGACAGCCCATAAAGGATAAGCCCATCCTTTATTTGGCTGTCTTTTGAGGCAAGATGATACCTCATTACAGATGTGTTTTCTCTACCTCTGGGTAGAGTTCCATTACAGATGGTAAGTAGGCATTCCAGGGATTTGCCCAAAGATGAATTCATTGGTGTGTTTTCTTTTGAGAGTTGTCTACGTGCCATCTGTAATTGAACTCTACCCAGTACTTTAAGACAGTTAGTAGTTTAGGTTTGCATTTCTCTGACGGTTAATGACGTTGCACATTTTTTTTCCATGTACCTGTTGGCCGTTCACTTGTATGTTTTCTTTTGAGACATGTCTGTTCAGATCTTTTGCCCATTTTTAATAAGATCATTTAATTTTTTCCTACAGAGTTGCTGGAGCTTCTCACCTATTCTAGCTATTTTTTAATCCCTTGTCATTGTCATGCAGTAGTTTGAAAATATTTCCTCCCGTTCTATAGGCCGTGTCTTCGCTTTGTTGCTTGTTTCATTTGCTGTGCAGAATCTCGTTGGCACGATGGGATCTTGTTTGTCCACGTTCGCTTTGGCTGTTGTGCTCTTGAGGTATTACTCAAGAAATCTTTGCTGAAACCAAGGTCCTGGCGTATTTCCCCACTGGCTTATTTTAGTAGTTTCATAGTTTCAACTCTTAAATTTTTCATCGGCTCTGATTTGATTTTTATATTTGACAAATACAAATTTGAAACCAGATGGGTCTGGTTTCATTCTTCTGCATGTGGATATTTGGTTTTTCTGGCATCACTGGTTGACACAGTCCTTTTCTCAATGTATGTTCTTGGCACCTTTGTAGAAAATTGAGTTCACTGCAAATGTGAATTTTTTTTCCGTAGTGACTGAAACCTTAGAAGTGGGTAAGATTATCAAGAGACATTTTCAAAAACTGAGAATTGGGTCAATGCCAGCGTTCATTTCTGGTTGGTAGAGAAAGTGGGGCAAGTGAAGAAGAGAAAAAGTTCTGGAGAAGTTGAAAGAGAAAGAGAGTGAAAGTCCCCAGAAGCCAAGAAAGACTGTAAATTAATTTCAGTAGCCCACCCCTCCCTTACCCCAGGTTTCCCTCACCGTGGTTTCAGTTACCCAATTACTTTGGTCAAGCAAGGTTCAAAAATATTACATTCATTGACCTGTGGCTCAAAAGAATAGTGTGCCAGCCCCATATGCTGGAGGTGGTAGGTTCAAACCCAGCCCTGGCCAAAAACTGCAAAAAAAAAAAAAGTATATATATATACATAAAAAATGTGTGTATATATATATATATAAATATGTATATATATACATAAAAATGTATATACATAAAAAATATGTATATATACACACATATAATATATATATAAAATTATATATTTTATTAAATATAAAATATTTATATTTTAAATATTCATATATTAAATATAATATATATAAAATTATGTATTTTATTAAATATATACAAAAATGTATATTTATATATAAATATGTATATATACATATAAATATGTATATATATATAAAACATTCAATAACATATTTTAAGAGCAAGAGAGCATGGGAGGAAGACCACATTCATGTAACTTTTATTACAGTATTTGTCGTAAGTGTCCTATTTTATTATCGTTGTTGTTAACCTCTTGCTGCGACTGTTTTGTAAATTAAACTTTATCACAGGTATGCACGTATAGGAAAAACCATAGTATGCATAGAGTTCAGTACTATATGAAGGTTCTGGGACCCACTGGGGGTCTTGAGATGTATCCCCTTAAGGATAAGGAGAAACCATTACATTGCTATTATTTAGTTTTCACTATCAAAATAAAACTATGAAATTATAACAAAAATAGAGACAGCCCTTATTGTCTGGAGACCACATTATCTGGGTAATGAATTTCAAGGAAGAGTCCCCCCAGTAATGACCCTGCTTACCTGCTCACTTTCCTATCTTTTCTCTGGAGATCTGGATCACTCTTTCTGTGACACAGGGCTATTTCCTATGCCAGAAAAGGTCTCCAGAAATCAGCTTTGAAATGACTTGACTTATTCCCATGACCTATCTTTTTATTTCCTTTAACAACCGACAGCTGGCTACTCTCCAGGGACCTGATCTGATTAGCATAGGAGCAGAACTCATTTGCATGGCATCCCAGCCCTGGGTCTGCTCTCCCTTCTCCAGCTAGGAAACAAAGTAGGCAGATGTCATTAAAATTCACCTTTGGGCAAATCCCTGGAATGCCTACTTGCCATCTGTAATTGAACTCTACCCAGAGGCTGTATCACTATTTCTGACACCTAATAACTAGGAGAAAAGCTGAGTATACAGGGACACAACACAGGGGAAAATCTTTTATTCCTCTTTTTGCCGTACTTTAAGATAAACTATAAATGATCTGAACTGAGTCCAGGGAGCTTAGGTGGAATAAATGTAAGAAAAAGGTGTTTACATTATTAATAGATTTTAAAATAGAATTCTAACTGTATTAGTATTTATTCTTCAAACTTAACACAATCATCAAAATTTATCTTTCAATCCAGACAAAATATTGCATCTTCTCCAAGAAATAGTTGTAATATCCCCTCAATAAGCTACTAACACACGAAGTGTGTTTAAAGCTTTTTAAAAAGTGTTATGTGTGTGTGTTTGTGTTTTGGTAAATACAAGAACCTTCATGAAATACACTGGTTCTCACACTTGATTTTGGTATTATTGTAGAGAAATATTTAAAACGACAGAATTTGGAATAATGTAGACAAAACCTGGCTCTGCCAGTTAAGAGCTGTGTGACCTTTAAGAAATTACTAACCTCTTTAAATCTGTTCTCACTTCTGAAAAGAGAGAAGGTTATTACGAAGATTAGAGCAGAGAATCTCTGTGACTTGCTTTGTTCAAGGCCTGTTTCACGGTGAGCACTAAATAAAAGACATTATTTTTTAAAGTAACTTACAGCCTGAAAACTTATAATTTCAAAAAATTTCTCCAGGTTTCAGATCAATATAGCACAGTTACTAAAAGGATTCTACAAATAATGGCTAAAAGGAATCATAAAGTGGAACTTACATCACACTGTCAAAGTGGACTTTGATTGGTTATGAGGACCTGATCTTACAGACGGGCTTGGCAATTCATTCATTGACATTTGTTCTTTGATCTTGGTTCTCTAACCGCATTAATCAACAAAGATGAACAGATGACCCCAGCTCATCAATGCAATCTGATTTCCACTTAATGATCAGGTTTTGCACCCTCAGTGTGGTCATACGTCTATAATCAAAGCCTAGGATTGACTGGGCAAAGTTTAGCCTTGCCGAAAAGATACGAGAATCTTTGATGATGAAGTACAAGGTGACTTGCTACTCCCGTGGCCAATTCGCTAGCCACCTCTGGACATGGAAATAGTTGATACAGACCTAATGACTTCACTTTAATTTAGCTGAGATATGTGTGTAATTTCTTTTTCCCAAGAATTTGGGTCAGAGTGAGTTTACTTGTAAAAGACAGCAGAAAGAACATTAGCAAGGCCTGGCTGGTTAGTAGTAGCCTGATAACATGGCATAGGGAAGAGCAATGTTTTTTATTAAAGTAATTAGGGATTTTCTTTAACCATTTTTTTTTTTTTAAATAGAGACAGGGTCTTGTTCTGTTGACCAGGTTCAAGTGCAGTAGAACCCCCAAAGCTCACTGCAGCCTCAAACTCCCGTATTCAAGTGATTCTTCCACCTCAGCTTCCCAAGTAGCTGGGATTACAGGTACGTTTAAATATTTTTTGTTTCTGGTAGAGACAAGGGCTTATTATGTTGCCCAGGGTAGTTTCAAACTCTTGCAATCTTCCAGCCTAAGCATCCCAAAATTCTAGGATTATAGGCTGAACCACTGCATAGTGTCTTGTTTTTAATTGAAAATGTTACAATCTATTATTGTCATTATTCAAATTGTTGCACAAGCTGCCAGTAGGAGCCCCTATAAATTGTATCTTGCGTCCTTTTGATATATTTCTTTCAATATTTAAACATATTGTTATTTTTCTGTCACCAGATGTTTCCTTTTCATTCTTTTAAATTGACTTTCATAGACAACAGGTGCAGAGAACTTGACAGTGTGACAGTGTGTTTGAGTTGGTAACAGTAGATCTCTTGTTTCAGTAGGTGATTTAGGCAGAAGAAACCTCATTGCTTCCAAGTCTAGAATTGTGTTAAGTGAAGAACAACTATGGTTCCCATTCTGGACAGAGGCATCATGGCCAGAGAGGAAGTATGAGAACTGTAACTATTATTCTGTGTTTGCCTGTTGTAATATAAGTGTATCTGCAGCTGTCATTACATAGCCTGGTGAATAGCAAGCTGTGATAAGGGCTGGTGTCATTGTGGCAGATGAAGAGAGCAGGGCTCCCAGTGGCCAGTTATCGTCCAGCCAGAGAGATCACTACATAGCTGGGATTTTAACTCTGCCTGAGTTCATGTGTGTCTCATAGCATGAGATTCAGTCCTAGTCTTACCTCGGAGGGTTACCACAAGTGCACTGGGGATCTACAGAGGGATCAAGTACAATAATGTTGGGCAGCAGAGGCTGCTGACCTATAGGGGAAGATCATCTTGGACCAAGACCCCATCTTACCAGGACAAGAGGAGAAGGGACAAGTGGCAGCTCCCCTGACCCCCTCCTCCTCCCCACACTCCACACTGCCAACCCACATGGGCTAGGAAGTCTACAGGGACAGATATTAACAAATGGAAGAACTTGTCATGCTCATGGCTGGGAAGAATCAACATTATTACAAGGAAGGCACTGGCTTAATATTTCCAAATACTGGCCCAGAAAGGAAGGAATAACCAGAGAAGAAAGAAGAGCAAAGAAGATGAAGAAAAAAGAAGAAGAAAAGTGTGAAACTTACCCACCTTTTTATATTTTAGTGATATAAAATGTGAACAAAGAAACGGAGAAGTCTACAGTAAGAAGATTCTGACGCTATCCTCAAAGAGCTGAAACACACAGTAGGAAGGCAGATGATTAGGAAAACATGCTTAAAATTTATGAAGAGTAATAGACAAATAGATTGGCATTCGAGGTAGTTATTATCCTTTGACATCTGGTGAAAGAGTTAATTATACTATTACTGTCTACTTTCACTGAGCATTTATTGAGTATTTGTATTATGTCAGACACTACATTAAGTAGATTTACTGACTATATTAATCCTGTTTACAATAATTCTCTGAAGTAGTTACTGTTATCACTTCCATTTTACAGATGAGGAAACTGAGACCCAAGGAGCCTAAGTGAACTTGTCCAAGGGCACACAGCTAGTGAACAACAAAGCCCAGATGTAAGCCCAGCAGTGTGACTGCAGAGTGTAACCTCTTCACCACCATACTCCATTGATGCTTAATTTTAAAGCAGAATACCCAGGCACAAGTACAAAATTCTGGGTTCTCCCGCCTAGTCCTCCAGGCATAACATCCAGATAAGCAAATTCTGGATTCATCAGCTGTCACTTTCTGTTAAGAGGTATTCTCTCACTACCAATCTTTTTTTTTAGATATACAGAACATAACCTGTACGACAACTTTGGCCCTCTATTCATCCTTCCTTCAGCTATATTTAAGGAGAGTCAAATCTGTGACGAGTTCTGTACTGAGTGCTGCAAGGTACTGAGAGAACCACCTGCTCTCGTGGGCTCAGGTAATAAATAAGTAAACAACAGGTGAAAATGACAAAGAGAAAAGGAAATAAGATGAAGAGACAGAGATTCAGACAAAATCGCTTCTTTAGAATGGCAGCCAGGGAAGGCTTTGCTGAGGCTGTGTGTGACACTGGGCTCAGGTGCAAAGAATTTGCAGACCGAGTGTTCAGGGCAGAAAGGGCCAGGAGTGGAGAAGAAATCACAGCAAGAATGAGATTAAAGAGTTGGCAGAACATCAGGGAGACTAGTGTGGTGAAATCTAGAGAGGGATGTGGGAGAGGGAGGGGAGGCGAGTCAGAGGGAGTGGCCAAGAGCCGGATTACACGTGGCTTGTGGACACAGTGAGGGATGGAGACTTGTGCTGTGTGATGGGAAGACAGTGGGTTGGATGAGGGGTGGGGAGAAGTGCCCTGGCCCCGTGCTGGCTGTGGCTGAGTGCTAAGTCTGCCTAACTCTGGGGCTCAGCTAAGAAGACCATTTGATCTCACATTAGGCTGTGTCTTCCAAATTAGCTTTTGTCAATAAAGTGATCACTGGCCTCCATCTGCCATAGACTTGTCAGTTTGTTCAAGAAGAAGGATGTTCTTGAAGGTAGCAAAATATGCTAGCTGAAATATGCCACTTTGGCAAAAGGATCATTTTAAGCTAATGGTAACTGAGGATAAGATATAAGTAAGGCCCTCTGCCTCCCTCTGTTTGCCTAAAAACAGGACATAAGTTTAGAAAGGTATTTTCTTCCTCTTTGTACCAGGAAAGATACAGTTGATCGCCAGAGACAACTGTGGACCCGCAACAACCTGGAGATGGCAGAACAACCTACGTAACAAACTTCACTAACTAGCATTCATCTACCATCAGTGTCTCATATACAGTTATGTGTTGTATAAAGACATTTTAGGCAAAGACTGACTGCATATAGGATAGTGGTCCCCTAAGATTGTAAGAACACTGTATTTTTACTGTACCTTTCCTGTCTTCAGATGTATTTAGATACACGGATAATTCGCACTGCATTGCAATTGCCGTCAGGATTCAGTGCAGTAACCTGCTGTACAGATTTGTAGCCTTGGGGTGGTAGGTGATGCCATTTAGGCTGCCCCATCTAGGTTTGGGTGGTACACACTGTGACCTTCACACAACAACAAAATCACCTAACGATGCATTTCTTAGAAAGACTTCCTTTCAGGCACAGATGACTGTATTTGTCTTTCCAGAACTTGCTACCCCTGGATTCTCAAGGTCCTTTTCCTTTGTCATTTCTCTAACAATTTTTTGGTTTTTTATTGAAAATACCACATACGCCAGAGCTATAAGGCACCTATCTGACAGCCTCTCATTCTCTGGGCATTTTCCATGCACATATGAAATATACCCATCAATCAACTTCTGCTCTTCTCTTGTTAATCTGTCTTTACCACAGAAGTACCAGCCCAGAACTTGGAAAGGTAAGAGGAAATTATTTTTTCCTCTCTTATACTGTCTTTTTAAGCTCTCTCGGACACCCCCCACATAGAGTCTGGACATAGATTGGGATTCTCGCACATTAAACTCTTCCAGCTATGCTGATGGAATAATGGACCAAAGGGCAGATTATAGGATAAGCAATTGCAACAGATGAAATAAGCTGTAGAAAATGATTACGAGGGAGCCACTGCTGTCTAGTAAATGCTTTTTTAGCCCAAGAATACCAATCCTCCCCACTTTTTTTTTAGACAGAGTCTCCCTCTGTCACTGTGGGTCAAGTGCCATAATGTAATATCTCATAACAACCAGAAACTCCTGTGCTTGAGCAATCCTCTTGCCTCAATCCCACAGGTAGTGGGACTACAGGCATGTACCACTATGTCCGGCTACTTTTTCTATTTTTAGTAGAGACGGGGTCTCTTGCTCTTGCTCAGACTGGTCTCAAACTCTTGAGCTCAAGCAATCCACCGCCTTAGCTTCCCAGACTGCTAGGATTATAGGTATGAACTACCAAGCATGGCCTCAATTCTATTCTTGAAGTGATAGAAAAGTTTTGACCAGGATGATAAGTACATGCTGCCTCTCCCCACTCCTAAGCCCCAACACAGGCATCCACGATCAATCACAATACTTTCCTCTGAACTTGACCATGGTCTCAGTCTCTCTCAACCTAGGGCTCCAGGCAGCTACTAACAACTGGGGTTGCCTATAGGATGAAATCAAAGTCACAATCTTGAGAGGAACTAAGAAATTAAGCATTTTCTAGTTAACCGAGACGTATCCAGAAAAGAATTTCCATTTTAAGTCTTGTTGAAAATATTTCTAAAATATATGAATACTATTTTATAAAATTGGAATTACGATTTCAAAGTTTGCCTTGAGACGTCCAAACTCTAGGTGGTAGAAGACATCAGAGGTCGGGACTAGCTGTACATTCAGGATTTATTCCCGGACTTATTTATTTATTTAAAAATAAATTCTTGACTCAAAGATTTTGGGTTCGAGTTGTCTCTTTGAATGAAACTGAAGCATAGCAAAATTTTTAATACCTGAGGGCTTACTATCAATTATTGCTAGTATTTATTTGCACAGTTAGGGCCAGGAAAAAGATTAGAGAGCCGACTCACATTCTTAACTCCAGATCTTACCCAGTAACTACAAAGCAATTCAGCTTTGCTCTGGGCTAGTGGTAAGTGTTTTTCCAGGAGAGAGAGATTATATGTGATTTTTCCCCCCTTTCTTTCCTTCCCTGACTTGAATCTCAATAATTCTCAGAATTTGAGGCTACTTTGATTCATAGGTAGGGTGACCAGATTCTAACATCTGTAAGGCAGACAACATGCCCGGGGGGCGGAGCTGGGGCGGATGGCGGGGGCAGCAGGGGCAGAGTGCTGGGCAGGGCCTGACAACAAGGCAAACTTTGATAAGCAGTTCTGGATAATCACTTCTCAGCAATTATTTATTACAGTTTAACATTATAAAATTAACAAAAATAATATAAAACTCATATTCTGGCGAAGTAGCCATATGGCGGCCGAAAACCGTATATTCCCTTCTTGTTCTCCAGCCCGTTCGTGCATTCTTTCCAAAAATCGGGACTTTTTTAAAATGTCGCGGGACGCGGGACAAATTGTTGAAAAGCGGGACTGTCCCGCCAAAATCGGGACGTCTGGTCACCCTATTCATAGGTCCCCTTGTTTGGTAAATGGTCTGTTGCCCACCATGGGCTATGTCAGAATGACGTGTACCCCACTGACACCAGCAAGATGAGCGGCTAACTGGTGGCTGCAGACGAGAGCCTAGCACTTTGGGTTCCCTTCTGTGTGCCTCAGTAAGACACCTCAAGACTGTGAAAGAGACCAGGCCCGGGAAGGACTCCTTAGAGAAACACAGCAGTTTCCTGTTTAGGAAAGACATCTACAGCTAATGCTACCTCCAGAACCAAGGAATGATTTTTCAAAAGCAGGAAGAGTGTTGATTCAGTGTCCCAGCTGGAGCACAGTGATTGTAAGCCACAACCTGCCTCAGGGTTCTCTACAGCGGGCTCCTTCACTGCAGGCCGTGGCCACTCAGCATAGGAGACAATTTTGGCTGCTGTATTTCAAGTCCACCAAGGCTGATCAGCATCATCTGGTAAAACATGTGCCATTTCCAGAGGTTTAAAATAGTTTTTCTAAATGTGTCTTTTCACAGTCCGAATATGGCTTAAGTTTCTTCTGAGCTGACACTGTAATGGGGATGAGATGATTCTGTAATGAGTGAATCTTGCCAGATAATCAAATAAATTCTACAAGTTGATCTACTTTCAGACCCCCAAGAAGAGCACATCAGCCCACATAGGAATATCTCCCTTAATGCAATAAAGCAGTTTCTACAAGAAACCTTCCATGCAGGGCTGGGCATGGTGGCTCACACCTGTAATCCGAACACTCTGGGAGGCCAAAGTGGTGGATTGCTTAAGTTTAGGAGTTTGAGACCAGCCTGAGCAAGAGCAAGACCCTGTCTATACTTTAAAATAGAAAAAACTAGTGGGGTGGGCTAGTGGTGGGCACATACTCAGAAGGCTGAGGCAAGAGGATCACTTGAGCCCAAGGGTACGGTTGCTGTGAGCTGTGACACCACAACACTCTACCAAGGGTGACAAAGTGAGACTCTGTCTTTAAAAAAAAATTCATTGCATATAGATTTTTAATTATTAAATCTAAATCTCAATGCAGTGTCAAAGTTTTGATATCCAAAATCATTTCATTTTTATTAATTTCCAAAAAAACTGCTCAGTGGCCCAGAGTGGACAAGTGGTACCAGCTGCTATTCTCTGCAACTGAGGGATTTCTTGTATGCCTGTTCATTAGCTAACCTATTTTCTGTTTAAATATTTCCTGCACACATTCATTAACTAGATACTTTCTATATTTGGCTCTTTCAAAGTATGCTGAATGATTGATTAAGACATGCATTTTCTTCACTGTTCCTGTGAAGGAAGATGGGGCCTTCGGAAAGGTTTAGTCCAGGGCCAAAAGCAGAGACTGCCCACAAGTGCCTTCCATTTCTATTTGATAGTATTTTGTTTTCCAAAATCCTGATCTATTCATAAGATGAGATGAGGTATCTGGAGTGGAAGGCCATGGGGGGCATCTTTCAGAAGCACCAAGGTAGACAAGAAAGGGTCCCCATGACTAGAGAGGAAGAGGGGTCCCCGGGTCTTGCTGGCTGCAAAGGCCCTGCCTGGGAAGATGGCAAACTCTCCGGGGTCAGAGGTTGTGTGGTGCACAGTGAGGCTGTGACAATGGCTGTCGCGGGAACCAGGTTGGACAAACTCACATAACCAGAGGGGCCTCTTGCTGCAGGGAAAGACCTTGGGATTTTGTACAATCTTGGGCAGTTGGTGCTGAGACTGCATTCCTGCCAGTCATCCACTTAGCAAATACGGAAGGATTTGGAATCCAAGTAGAGATGATTTAAAGACGATACATGGAATTTCTTTTAAATCTGAGTTTGTGGGTTGTGATTTTACACCCATCACATAAACAGGGTACTTGGTCCTCCCATGCTGGGTCAGGGGAATCTTATGATGCTGAACTTCCACTCCCGTGCTCCAGTGTAGTGAGCTCACGATCAAGGAATTCCCTGATTCACACGGAGCATCCTTTGGCTGCAAGTGGCTCAGTCTGGCAGAGTTGGAGACCAAGTTGCAAAACTATTCTGGAAGCAGATGATAGTCTCTAACCAGCGTTATTTCTGAGCATTACCTGTGCCTACCTGCTGTACAAAGAAGCACTTGCTCCTTTCTAACCCAAAGGAAAGAACATATAAAATCAAAATTCACGGGCTGTGCCTGTGGCTCAAAGGAGTAGGGCCCCTTATGCCAGAGGTGGAGGGTTCAAACCTAGCCCTGGTCAAAAACTGCAAAAAAAAAAAAAAAAAAAAATAATAATAATAATATAATAATAAAAAAATCAAATCAAATCAAAATTCACCATTTTCCTTTTTCCTGTGAGGGCTAGGGGGAGACAGAGTCTCACTCTGCTGCCCAGTCTAGGAGTGCCTTGGTATGAGCCTCACTCACAGCAACCACAAACTCCTGGGCGCAAGTGATCCCCCTGCCTCAGCCTCCTCAGTAGTTGAGATTACAGGTGCCCACCACAATACACAGATAATTATTCTATTTTTAATAGAGATGGCATCATCCTCTTGCTCAGGCAGGACTTGAACTCCTGAGCTTAAGCAATGCTCCCGCCTTGTTCCCCTAGAATGGTAGGACTACAGGAGTGAGCCACATTCATCACTTTCCAGTCAACTAAACCAACTGTCTCCAAGAAAATCCCACTCATGTTACCGAGGAGTATCATCTGGATATAGAGAATATGAATTTGTTAAAACACATACACACACAAATATCTCTCTGGTACAAGAGAGATATTGAAATTGAAATTCTTGAAAACAAGAATTCATTTCTTGAAAACAAGAAACTGAAATTCTTGAAAACAAGATTTCATTTCTTGAAAACAAGAAATCCAGATAAAGTTTAACTCACCCCATGAAACAGTATTTTTTTTTTTGCAGTTATTGGCAGGGGCTGGGTTTGAACCCACCAGCTCTGGCATATGGAGCCGGCACCCTACTCCTTTGAGCCACAGGCACTGCCCATCTATGAAACACATTTGACATCACACAACTCACTTCCATGCCAGGAAATGGCATTTTCCCATTAATTTTTGCTAAATTACACTAGATTTCCCAGAAATCAAAGCATTAGGAGATATGTGTCAGGCTGGGCTTATTACCAGTTTGTAGGGCAAAGTTCACTCAATGACTTAGTCTTTCCTGGTGAGAGATTTTAAATGTCTCTGGAAAGGAACTTTCTGGGTGTTAATCATGCTTGAGGTCTAGACACAGGATATTACGTTGGATTCTCCTGTTTTCTCAGTTTGGGCAGCGTGCAGCCCTCTGTGACGATGAGCCAGCTTCCAGATTACATAACTGATCTGTACCTGTCAAAAGGATGCTGTGGCTTAACTTACAAGAGACTTAAATCAGGAAATGGCAAAATCATGAACATAAAAAACTATCTCTGAAAAACTGCACATAAATACCCCCCTTGCCATATATTTAAAAATAACAAAGTAAGGCTGGTGGTGATAGTAACATGTAGCGTTCATTGTGATGTCCATGCCCAAATGCCTTGCAGACGTGATCATAGTGCCCTGTGACACATTCTGATTTTTCAGATAAGACCAGCAGGTTTGGGTCAATCATGTAAGGCACTGGGCTCAAAGTCACAAGCTAGTAGGAGAGCCAGTATTGCACTCTTGCTCTGTCTGGCACCAAAGTCTGCCCCGCTCAACACATCCCCCTTGGAAAGTTCCCTCATTGTGTGTGTGTATATATATAACCATGTTAAGATAGCAAACACAAAATCAGCCATAGTGTGGACTGGGGAAGGCTAACAAGGTGAGTGCTAACACGAGCAAACATTTGCAAGCCAGGCTTCTCCTTTGTTCTCTTTTTTTTTGCAACATAATAAAATATATTTATTGCCTCCACCAATTATCTACACTCCATTAACACATTGATGGGTTTTTAATCCTGAAAGGGCCATATTAATTAGCCAAATCTAGCTTCATTTCTCTCCAGCAGCTGTTTCCAATCCATCAAAAGAGTGTTCAAAGCTCCAAGGGGAATAATTTCTCTACTTGATGTCTTGATGGGTTTTGATATATTTTAAAACTTATGAACTCTATTATACAATATGAAAGAGTTATTAGGTACTATACGCAAGAAAAATTAGCATCCCAGGGCTTCCCATAAAGTTTCTTATAAATATGTAAATATTTTAAATAATGAGTAATAAACTTTTCATTTATATTCACATTATAATTAACTTTTTAATTTAAGTAGCATCCTAGGAGCTATAAATTTGGGCTCCTGATTCACTTCCAATCACCTTCTAATTTATATTTGCTCTCATTACAACTAGTCTATGAAAAACTTCAATCTTGCAATTCTCTAATCTTAGAAGTTTAAAAATTCATAAGATATAATTAGAATCTGTGTAGGAGACATTGGGGTTTAGTAAAAAGAACGCTCAACTAGGAGTCACAGGAACTTGAATCTGGGCTGGAGTCTGTCTCCCACTGAAATTATTTCTTTGCAAACTATTTCACTTAGCTGCAAAACAATGGAGACATTTTTTAAGGAACCTTCTAGATCAGAGTTTTTCAACCTTTTTTATCTCACAGCACACTTGAACTTATAGATAAACTTCTGTGGCACACTAAAATTATGTTGATCAAAAAAAGAGTAAAAAAAAAAAAGAACATACTTTGCTTTGAACTTTCCGAAAATAATTTAATTAATGATTTTTAAAAATTTGCAAGGCACAGCTAAAACCCACCAGTATGCCATGGCACATCAGTTGAAAATTACGGTCTAGGGTTAAGATTATAAATTATGCATTTTTAAGCTCATAAAATCACTTAAGCTCATTAAAATGATTACAAACCAAGCTATATATTGACAGGGATGTGTATGTATACATATGCTTGTGTATATATAGCTATTATATATAATATCAGAAATAATTTGCTCATATCATGTAACCAAAGTTAAATGTGAATAATATGCTTTCGGTTTAAAATACATCGGATGAGAAAGAAAAACATTAAATTCCGGACTATTCCTGGGAGTCACATAATTAGGTCTTCTTAAGTATTTAAAACTTGTTAACACTACTCTTTAATCTTTATCCTAGGGGGAAAGAGTAATAGCCTAATTACTCAAGTTTGGGGAAAAATAAAATAATCCTTTTCATTCTCGCCTGCTTAACTCTGGCCACCATCCTCCAGCTTGGACGTGCTTGGGTATCCTCTGCTGTATTTGTTATTTTGGGATGGGGGGTGAGGAGGGAGGGGAGAGATGAAAATATAGTCTAAGGAATCAAGAAAACACTGGCACTTCATGAGTGGGGAGGACAGGATTCAGCAAATGGAACCTTGAACCGCGGGCAAGCATTAATGAAGGAAGAAAAGTCTACACTCTACAGGGAGGCTGCAAACTGTTTCCTACAATTCCAACTTTACTACAGGAAACACTTCCCTTCTCTCTAATCCCGCCCCCCCCCCACCCCAACACATGATTTCCTAATTGGAATTCACTCATTTCTGGTCAAGTTTAAGGAGAAAATGGAAATTTCCATGGCTTTTTAAATTGCTTAACATGGATATTTTGCTGCCTATAGTCCAAGCTACTTGGGAGGCTGAGGTAAGAGAATGGCCTAAGCCCAAGAGCTGGAGGTTGCTGTGAGCTGTGACGCTACAGCACTCTACCAAGGGAGACAGCGTGAGACTCTGTCTCCAAAAAAAAAGGATATTTTGAGTAAGCTCCCATTTGAGTAGAATAAATAATTTATTGGGCTTTTCTTTCCTGATTCTTAGAGTATGGAAAAACATTTTACCTGGAGAAGGTCAAAAAGAACAATAAAAGGCAAAATGTGACATGCAAAGTTAGAATTGGGATGGTGTGTGACTCTCTTTCAGTCTTCACACTTAAATGCCAAAGATTTTTTTCTTCCTTTTTTTTTAGCAAAAAGTCACCCTCAGCGGAGGGGTTGGGGGTGGGGCTCTACACCAAAAGCATTCATTTGTGGCTAGGGCAGAAGTCAGCAGCAGCAATTGTAGCAAGGTGTTGTCAAGATTTAGAATCTCCATCCCAGGCAGTGGGCAGTGTTTCAGCCTGGCCTCAGGTTCCCCAAACACACATGCTGTGAGCTGACAGTCCTTAACTTCAGTGCCTGTTTCACTCCCTTTCTTACACAGGCTGTGGACAGACATATGTGACTCGTGTCTCTTGGACATCTTCCCAGAAAGACCAATGGGATTCTTTCTTTTCTCTTCCAGAATACTTAATGGAATAAAATCTTCCTGAACTTAGTGGCTAGTAAAAAATTGTCACACCTGTTCCTTAGAACCACTCCCCCCCCCCCCAGGCAAATAACAATGATTGAGTCTTACTAGGGAGGATACAGTTTCCTCTTTTCAATTTGTATGAATAAATGAGGCCAAAACACTTAGATTCTTTGCACCAAGACAAGGAGAGGCAGGTGGACAGCATCTTAGTATGAAGTGAAGAGTAATTTGCAGATGCAGTAATAGGATTAAAGAAAATCATAAATTTGTGTTGTACCTATATCTTCCACTAATAGGTAGAGTTGTAAGAGACAGTGAAACTGACTACTTTGATCCTGAGTTTAACAGGGAAGAAACCAAGGCAAAGGGAGACCTCATTGCTTTATGTGCGAGTGTGGGTCCTGGTTTGAACTCAGATTTTCAGAATTGTACCTAACAATCTTTATTTACTGAACTGATCCACAATTTTTTACAGTAATCAGGGGCATCCAACTTTTATTCTTCTCTGCTGCACATTGGAAGAATAAGAGAGGTGTTGGACCATGCATTAAATGCAAAAACACTAACAGAAGCCAATGAGAAAAAAAAAGAGAGCCCCTCATACTTTTTGAGATATGAGATAACACAGAGAAGCAAAACAGGTTTCAAATAATCTGCATGCGGCCCCCTGGCTATGGGTTGAACACCTCTGCATGAACCGTTTAGGGCTATGTGTGTTTAAATCACATATGCTATAAACAAAAAGCCCTCAGCAGACTCTGCAATCAAACACATTCTTATCTTTATAGTAAAACAATGCATATTCACACTAGGCAGGAGCCCATTGTTAGTTTAGATAATATTTGCCACCACAAAGAATTTAAAATGTTTTTTCTTTTTTTGGTGTTGAGTATTTTGGATTTCTTTTTTATTTCAGATTAATATAATGGTACAAACAATTAGGTTACAATGTTTGCACCTGTTAGGTAAAGTCCCTGTTGTAGTTATGTCCCACACCCAGGAAGTGTGCCATATACCCTTATGCTGTGCCCTTTAGGTCAGAGCACACTCATTCCCCTCCTCCTCTCGCCCATGTTTTGGATTTTCAGACTTGGTTACAATTATGTAAATTTGATTTTAGGTGAATTATATAATTCCTTCAAAGAAATATATAATGATCTTTTTAAGGATCCCTTGCTGGTGACAAATTGCTTTTCCCTTTCTCTTTTCAAGATTCTTTGTTTCAGCTTTTTATAACTTGAGTGTAATTTGTCTTAGTATGAGTCTTATTAGATTTATCTTACTTGGAGTTCTTTGAGCTTCTTGCATTTGTCATATGTATCTGTAGTTTTCCGTAAATTTGAGATATTTTCTGCCAATGTTTCTTTAAATAATCTCTCTACCTCTTTCTCTCTTCTTCTGGAACTCCAACAATGCTTATATTGGTCCCTTGATGGATTCTATAAATCCTGTATGCTCTGTTCATTTTTCTTCATTCTTTTTTCTTTTTATTCCTCAGACTCAGTGATTTCAAATGATCTGTCTTGAAATTTACTGATTCTTTTTCCTGTTCAAGTTTACCATTGACCTCTTTTGTAAATTTTTCAAATTATTGTATTTTTTTAAACAAAATATTTATTGTGTGATTCACTGTTCAAATTCTTATGATGAACTGGATACTGCAGCTGTCCTCCAGGGTTTAGGTGTTCTTCCTCCATAGAATCCATGCCTGAATCTACAGCAAACAATTTTTAGGTGCCTCATCCAACCAGTCCCAGTGGTATTTTGCATTTTAACCTTGCCATTGTGGTTATACTTTCTCTTGTGCTTGGCAGGGTAGCCACATTTGCCATTCTGAAGGTAGCAGGCCTTAGAGCCATACCACCAACATAATGCATTTGTCTCATTGTGATACTTTCCAAATGATGATGCTCCTTTTGTCATCTCACTTCTGCCATTGGGACAAAAGAGCTATTAAATTTTTCAGCACTGGAATTTTTTTTGGTTCTCTTTGTTTGGTTTTATCTCTTTGTTGATATTACCATATTGTTCACATATCATTTTTTTTCTTACTTCCTTTAGCTTTCTGAGCATATTTAAAAGAGTGGTTTTAAAGTCTTTGTCCAATAAGTCTGATGCCTATGTTTCTTCAAGGACAGTTTCTGGAAATTTATTTTATTCCTTTGAATAGGTCCTTTAAAAAATGTTTGTGATCCTCTGTTGAAAACTGGGCATTTGAAAAAAATCAGCCATATCCCCCAGTCTTTGAAGATTGGATTTAGCAAAGAAATACCTTTAATAATCAGTTGTATGTGAAGAATTAAGGTCTTCCCAGATTCTTTCTGGGCATATATCATCCCTGGGGCCATGTGTGTGCTTTTCTATGATTCCTTCAGCTAGTTTTCAATGTCTCAATTTCTCTAAGATTCTCATCCTTGCTTCTTCTCAGGTCTTACCTGTTCTATTGCACTTCTAAGACAAAAATCTCTTTCCCCAAGTATCTATGGGTCTGTAGAGCCCTCTACTGCTTCTCATAATTTGCTCTGAACACCAAGTTGGGCTGCTTTTGGCTATCTAGCTCCTAGGTAGGTA
This sequence comes from Galago senegalensis, assembly GCA_963575145.1. Taxonomy (NCBI): domain Eukaryota; kingdom Metazoa; phylum Chordata; class Mammalia; order Primates; family Galagidae; genus Galago; species Galago senegalensis. Next base: position 79,939 of record CAUYTI010039906.1, read on the forward strand.
ATATAGAGACTAACCTCTTATGCTTCACTCATATAGGTTGGAATACTGCATATTTGGTCCAATTTTCTCCAATTTGCACAAGGAAACTGGAACCAGGCCCCCACACCCTCCAATTCTCCAACTGCCATATGTCACTGGGAAAGGGGTGGGGGAAAAATGAGGAAAAATGCTACAATATTTCTTACTGTTTGACTGTGTATTTTTCTTGTTTGTTCTCTTGGCTGTTGCAAATCTTTGAATGATTTCAAGACATTATTTTAATATAAAAATCCTATAGCATTATTTTAATAAGACACTATTAAAGTTGTTTACTTGATGTCTCCATAGAGAAACAAGAGCCTAGAACATGAGGTGCTAATGTCCTCATTATATATTTCCTTCAACTTCGTTCTTTATAGTATCTACTTCACTGAGTGTTGAGATGTCAAACAATAAGATAAGTAAAATATTTAGCATAGACTTTGCCTATAGTAAAACCTCAGTAAATTTTGGCCATTGTCATTATCATAAAAATAGTACAACCCCAGACTACAGTTTTTATTCCTCATTTTCCTTATCCTCATTACTGGGAGTCTTCAGTGTGAGTGACAGAGTGCTGACTTAATTGTGCTCCCCAAACCCACCTCTCTCTAACACCTTCACAAATATCAGAGAAGATACAAGCCTAATCTACAATGGATACATATCTATTATTCATAAAGGGTACATATTACTGAATACTTGAGGCACATCACCTGAGGCAGATGTTTTAGTTTTTCCTCAGTCAGGCTGGGTAACAATATTTAGCAGAAATTTCTATTCTCATAATTTATCTGAGGTATAAAGTCTTTTGTAGTGGAATTGTGAGAAAGCTGCATATAAACTCAAGTTTCACCTTTAATATGGACGAGGGCAGGCTTAATTTTAACACTATCATAGACATGATAAAACAGTAGAAGAGTGAAGATGCCTTTTTCCCTTTGCACATCCCATGTCCATTATATGGCTCCCAAATTTCCCACATTTTGGGAAAACGCCGAGGCTAGTTCTTCTGTTTTTCCAACTGATAATGTTTCTTTACTTTTTGATTATCTGTTATTTTGATTAACAAGTACAATGCCTTTTAATTTTTTTCTTTGCAAAAGACACTAGCTGCCTTTATAGAAGGCATGCTTCATTGGTCTTGAACTGGGAAAGACACTGCTAAATTGTAATGTTGTATAACAGCATCAGCCATGGCAGAGTATTCAAGGTGAAGATCACCTTGAGATAACAGAACCTGTGGGCAGGAGATAACAGTGAAGGTTGTAACTTAGAGAAGCTGCCTGAGGCACATGTCAAAAGCATTTTTCATAGAGTTACAAGGTTACCTGGGGCCTGAGAAGAAACCAGCAAGGGAACCAGGAAAATTAGCTTTGTGGCCAAGGCTATTGATATTGCTCAAAGGAATCTTCCACTCTAGAGGAGGTTGACTGATCATCCAAACATATTCCTAACAGTGCCATGAGCCTTGGTAAATGATCACCTGAAGGTCAGGTTTTGAGATTTGTAGGCTTATAAACCTGATTTGATCTGTATATTGAAACCAGGATGCTTTGCAACATGAAACTGCACTAGTCAAGCTCAAAAAGATACAAGCCAGATAACTTTGTTTTAGAATGAACAAGTAGTTCTGAGCTGCGTATATTCTCACTATTGACAAGCTACTTGGAAGCTTAATGATCCAACATCTTACATAAGAATGGAGTCACAAAAAAGGAAAGATCATTAGTCTTCAGAAGTATTTCTCTTCTATGGTATCTTGAACTGTCTCATCCATTATGGGAACTTACTTGCCAAAGGGGCCTCTATCTCCCCTAAGGACAACTCCTTCCCACCTCACCAGGGTTGTCTCTGTGCATCTTCTTGTGTTTTCAATGTAGATCTACTCCCTTCCTATTCCTTCTCTTCTCTTATTCCCCCCCCCAGATAGATATAATTTCTTGCTTGAAATTCTAATCATTTAATAGCTCTGCTTTGCTGAAAATATACTCTTATCTCCTTGAGCGGATTTTTGGGTGCCTCTAAACTATTTAGTTGCTTATTTACAGATAAGTCTCCAGGCTTCTTCTCACAGATTCATAAATAATAATGAAAAGGACATTTGTCTAAATTTACAAGAAAAATTTCTTGGTGGATGTAATTAGTGAGTTGACATTGATTGAATACCAACAGTGAGTCAAGAACTATAGTAGATATTGGGGATATATAAATAAAAAACATGGTTCTTCTCTTAAGGCTTACTCGGTTATCTGGTCTACAGAGAGCCCTCAACACCCCTGAAGCTCTAGGATTCAATGTGTCTATTACTGAATAATAATAAGGTTCCAGTGGGCATTGAGATGTTCATGTCCTCAGTCCCAAGTACCTTGACAACTTATTACAGGATGGTTTAAGCTTTTGGTGTTCTCTGCTGCTTTCAGATTGAGTTACTGTTGTATAAAGTGCAGTCTTTGGAGTCAGAGGGATCTGCTTTAAGACTTCACTTACCTTGGAAATTATTGAGATAAGAGAGCATTGAAGTTCTTTGTTGGTATAGGAATTCAACATACACTTACCAGGGTTGAAGTGAAAGTACAACCAGTGGCCAATAACTTGGGCCCTGAAGTCACATGCACCTAGGCTTGAATCCTAGTTTAATCATTTTCCATGAGGGTGACCTTGTGTAAGTTATTTAATTCTTTTTTTCCTGTTTCCTTGAATATAAAAATGGGGAAAGGATATCACCTAACTCCAGTGAGAAGAGCCCACATCACAAAGTTCCAAAACTGCAGATGCTGGCATGGATGTGGAGAGAAGGAAACACATACATTGTTGGGGGGAGTGCAAACTAATACAGCCTCTGTGCAAAGAAGTATGGAGAATCCTCAAAGAGCTCAAAGTAGACCTTCCACTTGATCCCACAATCCCATTATTAGGTATCTACCCAGAGGGGGAAAAATCATTTTACCATAAGGACATTTGCACTAGAATGTTCATCATAGTTCAATTCACAATCACCAAGATGTGGAATCCATCCAAGGGCCCACCAAATCATGAATGGGTTAATAAACTGATATATGTACACCATGAAGCACTATGCAGCCATAAAAAGATGGAGACTTTACATCTTTTATATTTACCTGGATGGAGATGAAGTACATTCTTTTTAGTAGAGCATTATAAGAATGGAAAAACAAGTATCCAATGTATGCAATACTGGATCTGAAACCAATAGATAAACAGCTACACCCCCACATGAGAGAAAAAACACAATTAAATTCAAGTGAGGAGAAGGGGGAGGAAGATGGGGGATAGTACTCAATACTACCCCACATAGTAATATTGAGTACATTGGATACTTTTTCTTTCATATAGTCCAGAAATAAGGAGGGAAGAGGAAGGATAGGGGAAGAGAGAAGGGTGTAGGGAGGGTGAGAAGAGGGAGGGCATTTGGTGGGACCTCACCTAATGTGCACAATATAAGGGTGTACAGCACACCACCTGGATGGAGGGCTCAACTACAACTTGAACTTCACCTAACAATCTCCAAAATGTAACCTAATCATTTGTATCCTCCTAGTGTTCTGAAATAAAAAAATAAAATAAATAAAAATGGGAAAAGAATCATATACCACAGAATTTATGTAAGGAGTACATGACATAATGGATGAGAAATGTTTAGTGTGGTGCTGAGCACATAGTAATCATGTAATAAATACCAGCTATCATTACTCTTTGAGCACTGAATGATTTTCCGTAGTGTAAGCACATAGAACACTTAAAATTAGTGTCTTTTTTTTTTTAGTAGCAAATTTCAAAGATGTCATTTGTTCTTAATATAGTTTATAACAGAGACATGCAACAGTGGCACTGGGTCCTTCAGGGAAGTGTGCTCTATCACTGCAGATGACCAAAGGGACATACATGGCTTCGAGCCAAACTTGAGGATATAGATCTCCTACGCTGGAAAGTAAGTCATACAAGATGTAACTTCAACTTTAGTTTTTCTTATTTTACGTCTTACATTCATCTCTGGCTAGAAATGCTGCTATCATTTAACATTGAGGCTTTACATTATTAATTATTAGTGATTTAATAATTATTAATGACTTAATAATTATTAATCATTAAACCTAAACTCTTTAAATCATTTTTATAAAAGACTCTATTACTGGAAAATATTTGAGAATTTATCAAATTCCTTCTTTCCAGAAAATACATAAGTCCATTCTCTTGCCTACTTCTCTGGTTGGAACAATCACAAAAAGAAGCTCAATTCAAAGCCAGTTATCTCATCTCAGAATGAACTGTCATTTTCTCTCAAAACTTTCATATCCTATTACCTTCTCAGTCTCTTAAAGCAAGTAGTGTGATCTGTGTCAGTTCTGCTTCTCGTGATATTATTATGAACTAGGTCAAGAGTAGGCAGGAAAGAAATAGGTCCATAGCTAAGAATGTCATTAAATTAAAAAAAAAAAACCCACATAGTAGTATTGAGTATATTGGATACTTTTTCTTTCATATTGTCCAGAAAGAAGGAGGGAAGAGGAGGAATAGGGGAGGGGAGAAGGGGAGAGGGGAAGCCAGGAAGAGGGAGGGTAGTTGGTGGGACCTCACCTAAGGTGCATAATACAATGGTACATTTCAAAACTATTAAGAATAGAATGTAAATGTCTTACCACAACAAATAAGCAAGCGAGGTGATGGTTACATTAATCAGTTCAATGTAAGCATTCCACACTGTTTATCCATTCAGCACATTGTACCCCATAAATGCATTAATGTACATAGTCATGATTTAATCAAGAAAAAAAAAACCACTTGACTGTGTTCCATGTTCATGTTCAAAATAAACTCTATTCTCTACTCAAGGAAAATCATAAAATTTCTGAGAAAAATGCCATTCGTGGAGGGAAAGAGGGGTTAAGAAGCTGAACACCTGACCGCGATGTCACCCCCTTTGATGGGAGGTCAGTAGTGTCAGCAATGAGTGAGTCACTTTCCTCTTGCTTCTCAACCCTCTGAGTGAGACTGCTGCTGGGAACACAGTCCTGGGCACCTTGTCAAGAAGGCACAAAAAAGCTTGACTTGTGCTGGTGCATTTGTCTGTAGCTTGAAGGAAGGGGTGACTTTGGAATGGGGACTTTGGAATAGTCTTGAAATGTGGCTTGCCTCCGAAGAAAAACAAAAAAGGGAGCAATAGTGTCATTATGTAGGACAAAAGGAGGTGCCCGAGGGTTGCAAAGGAGAGTGTGAGTGAAGAGGAAAGGACAGTGTTCAGACTGGGTTTAAAACCCTCCTTTATCCAGGTAAAATAGAGGACCAGGCTGGGTGGTCTGTAGAGAGCATGTTCTTCCACGAAGCTGGTACCTGGAGCCCCCACCCAATCCCCGTTCCTCCCGGAGGAGAAGTCGGCTTTGTTTTTTTTTTTCAAACTCCTTTGCTGTCACACCTGCCAAATTCTGCCAGTAGGCACTGCCAGGACCTGGACGTTCTTGGGCCAGTTCCCAAACAAGTGTGCTGAGGGGCAGAGACAAAGAGAGCTCTGCTACCAGCCTGACCCTAAACCATGCAGGGCCAAGTGGGTTATTATTCTGCATTTTGGTTTACATGGAACTATTCTGTATAATGGGGGTCCCCAAGAGGGCTCCTTGCCACAGGGAAATGTTAAATGCACTGGTCAAGAAAAAGAAGTCTATAATTTTTTTAATTGTGGGAATGTTTGTTTTAATTAGAAAAGGGGGGATTAGGCATCAAGACGAGAAAGGGAAGAAAAAGATAAAGAAAAGTCATGTTTTTTAGCATGGGGGGGATTAAAACATAAAATAACACCTAATGTTGGGATGTCCTGGGAAGGGGTAGAGGTGGCTCACTCTGTCTTGCTGAGTCAAGACTCCTGATGTCTCTGAGGGGCCCCAGCTATGAACCCCAGGTGGGGGGAGCGCTCCAGAGAGACCCTTCTGGAACCCGAGAGCTTCCTGCCCTAATATGGAGTTCCCAGATTTGCTTTTGTTGTTGTTTTTGTTCTTTTTATATTCCATGGAAAAGTGAAAATTTAAAAACAAACAAACAAACAAACCCTGGGACAACACTGAGTTGCCCACTTTTTACTTTGCCAAGGGGGAAAAAAATCCCACAATTTCGATTATAACATCATCAATATAGCATCATTTTTAAATCTCCACCCCCATAGAAAGAACATCATGCCAGGATAAAAATAGTCTTTCTGAAGGAAGGTCAGCTGAGCTTCAGACAAATCGTTTGTAATAATTATACAGAATCACCGTGAACTATACAAATTCACATGCCTCAGTATATAAACGTAATGACTGTGTGTATGTACACACACACTGAAAAATGTAAATACAAAAAAATTAGCATTCCATTTATTGATGGCAGTGGTCCTCAACCATTTTGGCACTAGGGGCCAGTTTCATAGAAGATCATTTTTCCACAGACAAGGGTGGGGGGTGTTTTGATATGAGTCTGTAGACAATTGATATAGTCAAACTGCTTTGCTAATGATGGTCTGTATTTGTTAGCCGCCCCCCAGTGCCAACATCACCACCTCAGGCCCACGTTGGCTCATCAGGTGTTACATTATCATAAGGAGCTGCCACCAAGGCTCCTCACTTGCACAGTCTACAGTGGGGCTCATGCTCCTATGAGAATGTAATGCCACCTCGGTTGTGCAAGGTGATGGGAGCAGCTGTACACGCAGAGGAAGCTTAGCTTGCTTACCTCCCGCAGTGCAGCCTGGCCCCAACAGGCCACCTGAATTACCTTGTAGGTGACTTGCCTGATGTGTGTGTGTGAACTGGGTCAGGTAAGAGTAAACTCGTGGACCTTTTTTAAAATCACATTTTTTATACACACTTATACACAGGCCTCCCAATGCAAATGGAAGCTTTACGGTTAACTAAGGTGAAGAGAGTGGGGGAAGGGGCTGGGCAGAGCTGGCCATAGCTTCGGGAGACGGGTGCTGAGGGACACACTCTGCTTTCAGAGCCCCTGAGACCTACATCTGGGGAGTTTCTGCCCAACACGAGCGTCTGAGAAGGCTGTTGTCAGTGTGCAAACTTAGCCAGGAGCCGCCTCTAGTTCTGGACCTGGAGTTTGCAAGTCGTCTAAGTAATGCTAGGGTGGGAAGTGAGAAGTGTCGCCGGCAGAAGGTTTTCAAGGTCTTGTGGCCTTTGGAGGTCTGATAATATGGAAAGGCAGAGCCAATGTATAAGCTACACATAAACATACTTGGCACCAACCTGGAAGGAGCTTGCTGATCATTTTCAGGCAGGTCACTTGAGCAGAAGTTCTCTCGGCCCCTTAGAATCACATGGGGAGCTTAAACTTATAATCTGGGCCTGTCCTCCAGAAGTTGGGATTTAATCCTTTTTTTTTTTTTTTTTGTAAGTTCTCCAGGTGATTCTAATGTGCAGCTAAGCTGAGAACCACTATTTAGAGAGTTAAGAAAAGGCTTCGGGAAAAATTTTCTCTCATCAGACATCCGTAGACTACTCACAATAGGACAAAACATTTCATAATCAACCACGTAGGGATTCTCTTTTTTCACCATAAAACCTCACGATAATTAACAGGCAGAAAGACGCTCTGCTTACCTAATGCCAATGAGACTGCCTGAGCAAGGGGAAATGACATTCGTAAAGCCACAGGCAAGTGTCCCCATCAGGAAGATCTCATGGGCCACCCAGAGGACCACCAGAGCACCCAGATTACCTTAGGAAGGGCCTGCAATGTAGTGGGTGGGCAGTGGCTGCTGGCAGAGAGGGTTCTTCATAGCTTTGGAGTCTTGACCACGTGCCAGGCACGGTGCCACACATTCTCAGTGTAAACAACCTCATTTAAGGTACAGGTTTGTTCATTCTTCTTTGGTCACACTGTCCCAATGTTACTTTTCAAACATGCCAGCTATGTCACTGCTGTTGTTTTTCTGCCTGGAACCCTCTTTCCTAGGTACTCATCTCTTCTAAGTCTTTCTCCAACATCCACTGTCAGGGCTGGCTGAGCTCTTGATTCAAAGGCACCACCAGCCCCTCCCTCTCCGTATCTGTTTCTCCGTGCTAGGCTTTCCTCCTTCCAAAGCACTTACCACCTTTTAACATCAATCGATCATATATCTAATCTGTATAGATTATCATTTACCGTCCCTCTTTCCCGCTAGGACCTGAGCTCCACAGGGCCAACACGTCTTTCCTCTCTCTGTCTCTCTCTTCCTGGACCAGGACTAACCATGCCTCACATCTAGGGAATAGTCCCTAAATATTTGTTGAACGAGCAAAAACATTTGGTAAGAGTACAGTAAATTATTATCATCATTGTTTTGATGAAAACAATTTTTGTGTTAAAAAAAAGAAATGCCAAAACAAAAATCCTTTTTCTTTGTTTAATAAAAGAAAATAGATGAAGGAGGAAACTGGAAAAAGAAAGAAGAAAAAAATAACTTTAGCTGCTTGCTGCCCACCTCAGCGTGAACACACAATGATGGACTCCTCAGGTCAGGGAATACAAATGCCACACACACTCAGCTTGCCAAGCTGAGGTTGCTTGGTCTGTATCTCTAGTCATCTTCATCGAACTCCCTTTAATGTTAATGCTTTTTTGTAGTTTCCAGACATGGCACCTACATTATAGTCACTTTCCTTAACTGGTCAGCGGGAATCTGACCTCCAAAGGCTAATGGCCTGTCTTTAAAACACAAATCCTTTCTCAGACTTGCTCCCCAAAATGCACGCAGTATGTTCCACTGTTTTGAAGATTTGCATGCCTCTTTAACATTCATCAGGAATTATTCTGATAAAAAAGAGAACCCAACAGACAGCTCTGGTCCCTTTTGCTGACAATGCCTTCAGCTTTTCTCAAATTCCTTAGGTGTGTTAGAACTGCTGTCCCCATTCAGAATTCTGCGTGCAAGCCTGTAATCTCAAAAATCCTTACTTGGCAGGGAGCACATTGAAACATTTTATTTTTGCTCCCAGTGTAACAGCAGAAAAAAAATTACATTTTTATAAGATTTCCCTGCTTTTAGCCCTAAAATGTTTAAGTGGACTCTGCATGTAAGATTACAGGTTTCCCAGATGGTCAGAAGAAAATGATTATGGCTGCCAAAGAGGAAGTAGAAAACCCATAGACTTCTTGATGAAACAAGAAATAAAGTTAACAAATGTAATTTTCTGAAGGCAGGATCCTGTGAAATCATTATATTTTCAACAAAGATAGTATTTCCCCGCGGAGTCAGATCTCTGCAGTGGAGCATTAAAATCTTCATCTTTACTAGATGCATAAAATGGAAAATAAAATTGTGACAGAGAGAGAGGGAGGAACAGGAGCAACTTCAGTTTCATTCTCTCTTTTATAACAAGGCAATTTGAAGTTAGGCAACCCTCACCCCCCACTTTTAGGCAAATGAGAGCCAGTGAAACAGCTCTCAGTCCAAATCCAAGATATGGGAAATAAATCTAGAAAATGTCAAATCAAGGGAGTAAAAAGTAAGATGGTTTCATTCGAATGATCAAAGGCAGTATTGAATTTCTATTAAAGAATGAATTTGCATGCTAACCAAAAACGATTCAAATTAACTCTTTGCTAAAAACAAAGCAAGCAGATTTGTGGAGAACTCATTATACTTAGTGCTGATGAAATGTTTATTGAACATAAAGCTAGAAAATATTTTATACCTCTGCAAGTGCTCCTAAATCATCCATAAAAATAAGCACAAACTCTAGTTTATTATTTTCCAAACTTTTCTGCGTGTAATAGAGGTAAAGGTCTGAAAAGGGGCAATGAAAAGATTCATGATTAGTCTCTTTAAAGCCCTTCTCTTTGGGGGGATTAAAACTTGCATGCCTTCCCAAGGCCAGTGATGAACAGAGGAGAAAACTATTCTTTATTTTCTATTATTATTATTATTGTTTGAGACAGAGTCTCACACATTTGCCCTGGGTAGAGTGCCGTGGCATCACCATAGCTCACAGCAACCCAAACTCTTGGGCTCACGTGATTCCCTCACCTCAGTCTCCTGAGTAGCTAGGACTACAGGCACTCACTATGATACCTGGCTAGTTTTTCTATTTTGAGTATAGATGGATGGGGTCTCACTCTTGCTCAAGTTGGTCGGTCTCAAACTCCTGAGCTCAAGCAATCCACTTGCCTCAGCCTCCCAGAGTGCTAGGATTACAGGTGTGAGCCCTGTGGTCAGCACTGGATTCCTGGTTTTGCAGCTGTCCCTTGTCTGTGCCTGGATAAGTTACTCGACTTCTCTTGGCCTACTCAAAGTGTGGGGTGATATTGTTTACTTAAAGTTCTTCACGTATTAGGAATATTTTACCTAACATATGGCATTTTGGCATGCTGGACCAACCAAAGAAGCCCCAAGGCCCCTGCCCTGATCAACTCTCCCTGAATCAATCAACTCTCCCGAAATCAATGAAGTTTGTTTCTCAACCTGAGATCCAGACCCACCTAGGAGAACAATGGTTCTTTTCTTTCCTTCCCTGTAAGACCAGGAATGTGGCTGCACCTGAACAGACTCTTTAGAGGATCTTGTCTGGTCTCTCAGACTCATTTAAAGTCCTAGGTAAACTATCTACCAATTAATCTTTGTTCCCCATCACTCATCCTCCCGGAACTCCTCTTTCTCCCCCTCCCATAACCTCTTTTACCAGAAAGTCATCAGAGCTTCCAAACCCCACTGGGGAAGTGAATCTGTATCCTGAGGGCTCCCCTGTATACATGTTAAATACATTTCTATCATTTTCCTCCTTTTAATCACTCTGCTTCATGTCAGTGATTTTTTAGTGAACTTCAGTGGGGCAAGAGACTCTCTCCATACACTGTGTTAGATAAATGTTAGATATTACCCCATCCCTTCTTCTGGCTTGAGGAGAAAGAAAAACATACATCCCATTCTCTGCCTGAAACTTTGCACTATTGAAAAAAAAAAAAGTCTTGTTCTTTTCTTGTATTCTCTTTTTGTGATTAGCTATCCCTTTCCATCTTTTATATAAGCTTTTGAACAAGAACACTACATATAGCTCATTTTATATTTTTTGAGTAAATAAGAGAGTGAATAGGATAATCTTTTGACAATATCAACTAGAATTCTTTGGTATCTAGCATTCCAAACTTGAAAAATGGTGACCTGTAAGTCCTTGTCTTAGCCGTAGAACAGAACAATGTGCTGAACCGTCCCTCAGTATTTGTTAACAGTTTTAAGTAGAGCTAATTTGAAATAATAAAACTCACAACTGGGAATCTCAAATATGCTGACTCCTTTAAAATGTTACGATAAAGGTACACATTTCAAATTTACTAGGAGGCAAAAAGATCATCCTCAAAACACAAAGTGCTAAGTTTTAGCTGTTGTAGAATTGCCATAGTTGCTGCATTGAATTCCCTGCCCTTGAATTTTAACATTTGCCACGTGAATTCTTCAGCCCACAATGTTCTTACTCTGGAGAATAATAGCTGTCTTCATATTAAGAACTATCAGAGACAATAGCCGTAACTGGATGGTAAATTATTAACAACTAGCTAGAAAGGAGACCATAAGGGAGTGTTGATTTTTGTACTAAAACTATCCTTATGACTCTCAACCTCTTCTAGCTACTAATGATGTTAATGCTGTATAAAATAGTTTTCGAGAGATACTTGGAAGTATTCTTCCCGCTCAAAGTGTAGTGAACGACTACTTTCAGCCTCTTGGGCATTTCAGATGAAAATACAAAGGCAAAAATCCCAGTGTTTCTCCATTATTAATCTACCACCCAGCCAGCTACCATGACCAAAGCACTCAATACAGGTCAGACAGGATCTTTGCTTCAAGGCAAGTTTCACTCCTAGTTGATCTGACTGTGGCATTTGACAGTCTCTTTTTAGTGTATTTCGCAAATAAAATCATACCCTGGTTCTCTTCCTACTCTCATATCCTTTCAATTTCCTTCACTGGATTTTTTTTTTCCTGAAAACCTTCAAAATTGGGTGTTGACATGGAGGTGAGTCATGGGGTTTCGGCTTATCCTCCATCTCATCCCTGGGGGATTATGCCCTTTTCAGCTACCACTTTGACCGCCTACTCTTATCACCACCTCAGGCTTTACTCTGAAGCCCTTGCCTGCTATTTAGTGCTGGCTTCTGAACGTCTTTGACTCAAATGATCCATGGACACCACCATGTTCAAAGCAGAACACATTGTCCCACTACATTTTGATACAAGCAGCCATCTGCATTAAAACCTTAAAAATCACTTAGGCAATTGAATATTCTCTCTTTTTAGACATATCTTAAATTTATCCTCTTTTTTTATATCTTCACTGCCGCTGCCTTAGGAGAAGGGGAGCTAACATTTTGTGTAATTCCTACTGGTCCCTGATCCAAGTCATCTGGGGACTTTAAGTCCTCTATACCCTATCTTAGAATCTTGGGAGTAGATAAATACTTTCTCCAGGTAATTCCAATGTGCCCTCAAGTCTGGTACATACAATGTAAGGTGCTTTACATACATTATTTCAATTAATCCTGATGGCAACCTTTAGAGACAGGTACTTTTAACCCCATTTATGGGGGGAAAAACTCAGCCTCAGAGATGCTAAGTGATTGGGCTACTAAGAAACAGAGTCAACATTTAGCTGACTTCGAAATCTGTGCCATCCAGAATTTCTTGCCGCTAATTCTCCACTTACTCACCTAGTGATTCCCGCACTTCAACCTGCGTAAGTTGTAGGAGGGAATTTTTTTTTAATGCAGATTTTGGAGCAAAATCCACAGAAATTCTGAGTCTGTTGAATTACCTTGAAACCCAGCCATGTGCATTTTAACAAGCACCCAGAGGATTCTCAAACAGGCAACTAGGTACGTGCTGTGAGGAAAACTGGGTACTTCATCAACTTCAGTAACAGTTTTATTTTCCCCGAAAAGCAAACAGAATCATGTGCATATTCTTGCTAACTATTTAACAGCTCCCAACTACTTGTGGCATCTCTTGTCTCTCCCTCCTGTGCATTCTGTGACAAAGTTGAGCATTTTCATATTGTCAAGTCTTTGCGTACACTGTGGCCCTTACTTGGAGAGATTGAAACTGTTCAAATCCACCTGCTGTCACCCTCCACCCCCTCCCCCACCCAGTGAATTAGTGGCTCTGTCCTGTGGCTCCCTAACACCAAGGACATCCCTCTCCTTAGCATTTTTATGCTGCACAGCAGCTTCTTAACTCACTGACCCCCCAAATATTCGTGATGATAATTTCTCTTTGTAGCGTCCACGCTAGTACAGCCCCTTATGAAGTATTGGCAGATTAAAAAAATAGGCTCAATCCATTGATCTTTGCCAGATAATCCCCAAAGCTTAAACATTCTGCGGATACATTTTCATACGTGTTAATGAAACATTGTCACCTGTCACCTATCTCAATCTTTTGGTATTTCATAGACATATAACCTTCAAGAGGAAGAAGGGATTTTGAAGGTCATCTTAGGTAACCTTCTCATTTTGCAGATGGGAAATAAAAAGTGGGAGGAATTAAGTGACTTTCCCAATTTTACTCTGCGTGTTCAGTGCAGACTTGGAAGCTTTTATTTCCCTGGTCCAGTTCTTTTTTCTCTTCTCTATATCATTCTTTTTTCTCTTTCTTCCTTTATCTTGGTGCAATATGTATTTGAACTCCCAGTCTTGGGAACTGCTGGGGCAGATGGGTCACCTCAGCTTAGCATTTCTGCCTCCCTCCTGTCATCAGCACTTGAGCAGGTGATGCCACGGGCCCTATGCCAGCTGCCAGAAATGCAAATATTAATAAGATAGCCGGAGTTCCCAACCCCAATGAGCTTACAGTCTAGAAGAGAAGATAGTTCAGTATACAGCAATTGAGATGTGATATCTCAAGTGTTTGCATTACTGGTGTAACCAAACAACCGCCCCTTGACATCAGCAAAAAACCTTGCCCCTCCGTGAGATCCTTGGGATTAAACATGGAATAAAAACTTGATAATAATGTATACACCTGTAGCTCAGTGATTAGGGTGCCAGCCACATACACTGAGGTTGGCAGGTTCCAACCCGGCCCAGGTCAGCTAAACAATGACAACTACAACAAAAAATACCCAGGCATTGTGGCGGGTACCTGTAGTCCTAGATACTTAGGAGGCTGAGGCAAGAGAATTGCTTACGCCCAAGAGTTAGAGGTTGCTGTGAGCTATGACACAACAGCACTCTACCCAGGGTGACATGGTGAGACTCTGTTTCAAAAAAGAAAATAATAATGTATACAAAGAACAAATGCCACTGCTTCCTTCTCCATCAAAGTCACAAAAGAGATGAAAGGGTCAATCAGGGAGAGGATTAAGGCACACACTTGAGAAAGCTTATCCTAGCTCATCCCTACACACACACACACACACACACAAGAAAGGCAATTAGGAAAAGATAATACAGCACACAGTTCAGAAGGTCTGTCATAACTCATCTGCATCAGAAAAATTCCCTCTAGAAGGGATCTTTCAATATTCCCTGATTCCTAAGACAGAATAAAAATCGAGGCTTCTGAGAGCAGAGCTGTTAATGCCTGAACCTGGAAAGAGAAACAGCAGATGCAAAGCAGCATAATTAACATTTGATATCACATTTAAAGTATGTCTCAGATTGTTTAAAATATGCCTTGACTCACTTTTCATTGATGTCAGACCAAAACCCATACTTAGGACTCATTCATCTAAGAATGTTTGAGAGCCTTGTGATGTGTGATGTTAATACTTTTGGGACTCTAGGATGCCCCGTGTATAACGGCCCTAATACGTTAAAACCAGGGTAAGGCAAAGTTTCTCTCCCAGCTATGCCTCCCTTTATTTTGTATTAACAATACAAAAAGAACAATGATCAAACTCAAAAGCCCTTCTGCACAGTAGCTCAGTGCAGTGTTATGGACAAGTACAGTCAGAAATGTCTGTCATCCATATTTCTAGTGAGAATTTTCCACGACTTCAAGATACTAATTTCATGGAATAAACCTTGTTTGGAGGCTGGTTGTATTACTAGAGAAATTAATTAATTGGTTTTAACAGTAGATACCAAGCATTACAACAGAGATCAGCTCTGGGATGCATAGGAATACCCAGGACTGTGTCCTCACAGGGGCCGAGGTGAGCAGAGCAGGCCTCCTGAAGGTGCTGCCTGGGTGAAACCAAGAGATGGAGTCAAGACAGAAGGCCGTGCCCTGAAGAGAAAGCCCTGGGAGATAGGCTGAGCCCTGGGACAGCCTGGTACTTTGTGGGTCTGACAAGACATACGAACTGAGTACAGCATAGGATGGGGGTTGCTAATGGAAGGAACATCAACCTGGAGCTGTCCAGGCAGGGACAGCTCCTGAATCTCCTGTGCAGAACTGTGTGCATAACTTCACACAGGATCCCTTAACGCTGGTTCTCAACCTTCCTAATGCCAAAGCCCTTTAATACAGTTCCTGTGGGTTGCGACCCACAGGTTGAGAATCACTGCTAGAACCTCAAAGAAAGTCAACCTCCACTTCATGTAGAAAAACCATCTTCTGACTCAAATCTTCAGATGGATTTGGGATAAAAACAAATGTGGTACAAGGATGTATATCTTAAAGGTTTATACAATTCAGAAACAGGTTTTTTCCTTTTGTTTGAGAGTAGAATCAAGGGAAACATTTCAACAGAGAGCAATGCATTGGCTGAAAAAGTCTCTGTCCTCTGGGCAACGCCTGTGGTGGGTCCTGGAGGAAGCATGCTGTGACCTCAGTATCATGGTCTCCTGGGGGATGGGAGCGGGAGGGCATCAGGGCTTCGTTAGGGGAAAGTTTCAAGGTGGGGAGAGGCTGGGAGAAGCCCAGCAGCAGACTGGGACCCAGTCTCGTGTGGGCTGGTTTTATGGAGGGCTGTTGGGATTAGGAATTGATATGTCTTTACTTGGTCAGAACACTTTAATCTGAGCCTGCTGTACATTTCCTTCTCATCATCCCACAAGTTCAAGAAATGAAGCTGGGACTGTGGCAAAAGCTAAAGAATGGTGATGGAAGATGCTCGTATGTGGCTGAACCAAAGGGAAGCCTTGAGGCAGAAACACACTGCAGGCAGATGCTGGAGGGAGCACGGTGATGTGGGCTCACCCCGACTGCGGAGTGTGCTGGACAGCGCAGCAAATTCACGGCAGTACTCCTCCCCTGAGGCAGGCAGCACTCACACACCAGCCCTAACTTGGCCCTTGCAACATCAAAATAAGGAGACTCAGCCAAACCTAAATTTGAAATGAAAGGAACCAGAATGTGCCACCCCAGAATACGCCATTTTGGCAAACAGACTATTTTGAGCTGATGGCCATTCAGAATCAACAGATACAGAAAGAAACCTTCGTGGACCTTCCCTTAGCTGGGTATAAGCAGAGACTTCTCAGAGACTCCAGATACCCCTCTCTGGGGGAATTTACAGCCATGCACAGTAAGGGAAGTTGGTACTGAGGTGGCCCTACAGAGACACACGTTATTGAACCGCACGTATCTCCGACCAGGCTCTCATACTTTGACCTTCCCACAACTTACTATGCCTAGAAGTTAGAAGTTCAAAGCTCTTTCTCTTTGTCTTGTCAATTCTCCACAGATTTATTGTCCTTGTGTAAAATTGGTCTCTGGGTCTGATACCTCGCTAGGGAGTTTCATTTAATTCTGTGAGTCCCATCCATATGTGTATGACATAAACCTTTTTTTCCTATTTATCTGTCTTCTGTCAGTTCAATTTGGGGGGCTTCAGCCACTAAAACTAAGAGGGTAGAGGGAATAGGTTTTTCTTTCCTGAACAAAATACAGTTTCATCTCTTACTAAGAGGAAAGATTAGTTAATAATTTTATCCCTATCATTTCATCTGTAAAAAAGGGATAACGCTATCTGCCTTAGGTGTATTCTAAGAATCAACGGGATAATGTTAGGGACCTTATATGGAATCTGGCTTATTATAGGCACACAATAGATGAAAGCTGCAATGATGCCCCAAACTGGTCATTTGTCACAGGCCACAGTACACCCCAACCACAGAGCTAATTATAATCCTTTTGGTACTAAGAACTATGGGGATATGCATGGAGGCTAAATAATGTTATTATCAAATTAAAATACAGTAGATAACTTTAACTTCAGTTACTAAAATAGAAGTAGCTAAAGCCAGGCATGGTGGCTCACGCCTGTCATGCCAGCACTCTGGGAGGCTGAGACAGGTGGATTGCCTGAGCTTAGGAGTTCAAGACCAACCTGAGCAAGAGTGAGACCCCCGTCTCTACTCAAAATAGAAAAACTAGCTGGGCATCATGGTGAGCACCTGTAGTCCCAGCTACTTGGGAGGCTGAGGCAAGAGGGTTGCTTAAGCCCAAGAGTTTCAGGTTGCTGTGAGTTATGACACCATGGCATTCTACTGAGGGTATCAAAGTGACACTCTATCTCAAAAAAAAAAAAAAAGAAAAAAGAAAGAAAGAAAGAAAAGAAGTAGCTACATTGAGAATTGTATGGTAAAAACAAGAAAGCATTTGCATATAGGTAGAGCTAAAGTTCCATAAATAACAGTCCTCAGAATAAAGTAAGGAATTCATTAATAGTAAGGAACAGGGTAGGTCCATCTTCCATGGTGAATGTCACAATTACGGAAGTAAAGAAATCATAGTGAAAGTTCACCTCACACATGCACAAATGATCAATCTTCAGTATTCTCTGAAAGTAAACACATTAATATTTACCTATGAATATCTCCTGCAATTCAATATTTCTAATATGATGGCAAAGAAAGGCCTCCAAATCTCATTGTACCTCTCTGATAAATTATATTTGCTCTGTGTGATGTGATTTATTTTGTTGCTATTGCAATGATGATGATGATTATTGAATTGCTCTCAGATATTTCACTGTGTTTTACTGGAACTTCTCTCAACCATATTCCTCTGGACTATGATATGAAGAGGCAATACAGACAGAGAGGCAGACGTGGCTCTTACGGGGAGAAGATGTAGGAAGACTTTCAACATTATCCATAATGAAAATAATAATGATAGAAGACCAACTTTTTTCTTTTATCAATCTAACGAAGATAAATAATTTGACAATATTCAGTGTTGGCAATAGCAGGGGGAAATGAGTGATCTTACATCTTAATGATACAGGCTTTTGGAATACAATTTGAACTAGCCGTACAAACTTAAAGTACATCCACCTTTAGGTTTAGCAATTCAATTATTAGGAATTTAAAGATATTCTAGTACGTATATAGGCAGAAGGCCTATAAGTAAGCCTTTAAAGAGTTCCATTTTGTGAGAGCAAGCTTGAAGTCTTTTGTGAGTTAGAATGTAGAAATACCAGGATAGAACTCTCTATGTGGCTCAGGACTTTATCATGTAGAAATGATTCAGGGCCGAGCCTCAGAGGGACTGGCCTGCAAACAGGTACCGGTATATCTCAGGAATTTCCAGACTACTCCCTAAGATGAATGGCTGCCTCCAGATGGTCTATTGAAGGTCGAGCATTCAATCAGCTTATTCTCCCAGAACCTTGTTTTATGGTCTTGTTTTTTTTTTTTAAGGTTTAAGAATAGTTATAGATAAAGTTAGTGGGATGGTTCTTTGCTAATCAGTAGACTTCTTAGCTCCGGGCCGTGCTGGGCCTGTGTCAGGAGGTTTGAGTCACTTGTTTACTAATTAATTATGTGTATGTGCAATATGTTCTATATAAGCTTTGGTAGAATAAAGAACTTTGCTGGATTGCCAGAGAAAGCTTCCAGTCCTTTATTCTTCAATATTTCTCTGCAGATCTTATCTCTGCTGCACCACATGGTGTACGTCTACACGCGACATTCACGCAACGTACATATGGCTAAATGTGTTTATACAGAGACGCCCATCAGCGGCATTGCTTGTTCTGATAACCAAAAAAGAGAAACAATAGAACACCCAAGGAAAACTATTTTCAGCTAAGTAAAGAACCAGTTAAATTAATTATATTATATTCATATGGTGAGTACTATGCAGCCACTGTTGTTCTCTATGTCTAATATGTAAAGGTGTCTGGAAAAAACTCCATGGTACCAAGTCATGTCTATATGCTCCCATTTGTAAGAAAAAAGGACAGATATATAGATATGCAGAATACAAATGTCCATGCCCACTTATACATATGTAAAGTCATATTTGTGGAAGGATATACGAGAACGAGTTAGCAGTGTTTGCCTCTGGGCAAGTGGACCCAGGGTCTGCAATGGGAAAGGGATCCAAGAATGCATTGTTTACATTATTGTCTTCTGTATTAGTTTTTCAATTGTATAAACACTTGTTTTAAAAGGTAAGGATCTAATTGAATCACTTGGAAATACAAGTGTGATAAAACAAGCAAAGTTAAATGAGATAAATCTAAGATGATGAAATTTGCGCAATAGATTCATCTTTTTCTATCTTTCTTTTCTTTTCTTTCTTTTTTTTTTTTTTTGCAGTTTTTGGCTGGGGCTGGGTTTGAACCCGCCATGTCCAGCATATGGGGCCAGCGCCCTACTCCTTTGAGCCACAGGTGCTTCCCTTTTTCTTTATTTCTTTCTTTGTCATTTGAGACAGAATCTTACTCTGCTGCCCTGGGTAGAGCACTATGGCATCATAGCTCACAGCAACCTCAAACTCTTAGACTCTTAGGTGATTTGCTTGCCTCAGCCTCGCGAGTAGCTGGGACTAGAGGTGCAAGCCACAGCACCCAGCTAGTTTTTCTGTTTTTAGTAGAGATGGGGGTCTTGCTCTTGCCCAGGTTGGTCTTGAACTCCTGGGCTCAGGCAATCTACCTGCCTCAGCATCCCAAAGTGCTAGGATTACAGGCGTGAACCACTACTTCCAGCCTATTAGATTAAGGGAAGAGATTCCTGACTGATGTATGTTTTTCTTTTTTAGTCAAACAAGATACATATCTTAATTCATTAATTTCTTTAAATCAAACTCTATGGAGTATATACTAATATGGTCAACCATCTTTCTACACATGAACCTAAGCAAGTTAAACAACTCAAGTTCACATAGTAAGTGGCTGAGCTGACATGTACACTCAGTTCTCTTGGGCATTCCTCAGTTTGAAGGGGCAGATGGGAGCCCAACCATAGTTCTTCTGAAACGAAGTTACATTTCAAAGACATCACTATATCAGGTGTGAGTGACACCTGAAAACCAGCTTTAGATTTGCAGTTGAGATTTGCCTCCAGAACCTTTTATTGCCTGCAGCCATGTCTTTTAGACTCAAAGTTCAAGGTTTCTACCCTGAGAAAAGAACCCATTCTTTAGCAGTGCCTTCTAAATCTGCAAGTTCTAAATTTGAAAGTTCTACGGTTTTGGAAGCTGAGTTACTATGAATTATTTGACAGATTTTTTTGGTTAAAAATGTTTGTGTTTCTCAGCATGGTCTTTGTGATCATGGAAGTTACTTTAACTAAAAGTTCTGATTAGAAAGTTTCTAAGTAGAAGTCTGTAAACAAAATACAAGAGTATCTGGAGGTTTTCTTTTTCATCCCACTCTACTCCCTCCATCCATGTTCCTACTGCCTGGGTTAAGAGTTGGCCTCCCCACAATCATTACTGGAGAATGGTTATGCATTGGGGCCTTCCTACAAGGTGGCTGAAATAGGCTGTTTGTACACTCTGTTCCCAAGACAGTCCATAATTACCAGATGTCACTGTGCCTATAAGGGCTCAATGAACTTTTTGAAAAATATATATCCCATTGAAATGATGTTTTTGGAGGATAAACCTGGCAACAGGAAATGTCAACATCATTAATTGTATATTAAGTTTCATTAAAATCAAAACTTTGAAATAATTAGCCTATGCTGCTTCCCAAAGTAGTAATTACAGACCATCAGGAAGTGTTGTACTCTTTCAGATTGCCTCCTTATAAACATTAAATTCTAAAGATGAGACATTATTCTTAAAATAACCTTTGCGATTTTAGCTGTGGGACTATAAACAATACTTTATAGGTAAATCTTTCATAATTCAAGAAATTTAAATTTTACTGAACTCGATGGTGAAAAGAGAAAGGTCAAAAAGTCCCATTTCATATAAGCAAAGCTCAGAAGAATAAAAATATCTCTACTTAAATGTGTTTGGGGACATCTCCTTTTCTCATTTAAAATTAAGCTTTCTTTAATTTCCAATTAATTTTAAAGTTATTTATTCGATGCTAGTTAGAAAAAAATAGTATTAGATTATTCTACTTTATTTTACCAGATGTCACTGTGCCTAAATTTCCTCCACAAATGTCTTTTTTCTAACTTATTTCCACACGACAGTCTTTAGATTTATAATCTATAAATGCTTCCATCTCTTCTCACACTCCTCAGTTGCCATCCCAAAGCAAATTGTACTATGAAGGAAAAATAAAGTAATTTAACAATTCATAATATCTCAAAAGACACTATTATTCCTGTAATTTGTACTTGTTTTACATGGAAATTACTGCTCACTAAAAAAGAATAGCTACTCAGTCCTGATGTATGAGATACATTGTAAGACACAAAGAGACACAAACAGATAGGTTCCCTGTTTTCAAGGAGTTTTTGATCCAGTAAAAAAAAAAAAAATGATAATAATGAACAAACTGAAATGGTTAGAACACCAATAAGAAGCCAAAGTTGCAATTTTAGAAATGGCCTTATATTTGTAGAAAAGGGGTAAAAAAGTGACAAAGAAGGATGACCATCAGCACAGGTCTCTGGGAGAATGCAGATGTCCTTAAAAAGAGCAGAGGCTCAAAGGAGAAAGAAACATGCAACAGTTTACTTTTCCCACTACAAAGCTTTCCCACTCCTCTGCCAGCCCTCGAGTCTCTGCCAGAACTCATGTGATGGTGGTTGAGCCCCTTGGTGTAGCGGGCTCAGAATGAATAACCTTTGCTTTTCCCATGTGCTTGGTCTTCACTGATTTCCATAGGATCCAGCATGTAGCCAGAAGGGTTAGCTTTGGAAAGAGCCAGGGACATCTCTTCCTCTAAAATAAAAACATGAAGAAAGAAGGATGAGTGAAAAGACTCTTGTGATTCTCAGTAAGAAAGCTGAAAGAGTTCTATCAGCTGGGTGCCATCTTCTCGACTAATCTCCAAACAGACTCAGGGAAGTGAGGTTAGGGTTATAGGACAGCAGAAGGAATTTAGAAGTAAGCAGAGATGAGAAGAAGCCAATAAGAAGTGGATCAAATGATCCACTGATGGTCAACACAGTGAATGAAAGCATTTAGCTCTTCTCTTTCTTCAGAATCTAGAAAATGCTGGAAAAACAGACGCCAGCACTGAGAAAAGAAAAAACACATCAAGAAAATGATTAAGGAAATTGATTATTTTGGGCTCAAATGGAACAACTGGGAGAGGAGGTAAAATAAAAGGCCCTAGGGCCGGTTTTGCCTTTACTGTATCTTTCATCAATATTATTCACCAGTGCACTGGAAATCTGTTTGCAATATCAGGTGCTCTAGGCTTTCCTATGCTTTGGGGTTCCAGTGTGGGTGGGGAGTGTAGGATAGAGTTTCTCTTTCTCTTTAGAGAGTCAAAACAGTGCTCAGTTATCAAATAAGAAGCCAAAAACCAAATGGAGTCTTCCATTGGGAACCATGTTCTAATTTTAGAACATAGTTGGCTTTGTCCATATAAAGCACAGTAGATTCAAGTTAATGCAGGTAAAGGGAAAAATACATTGTTCAAGAGGATGAAGAATGATCATAAGGTTGTCCTTATTTTGGAGCAAAGTTAGACAAATGTAAAAGGAAACTGAAAATACCTGCAATGAACTTATATCCCTCAATAAAAAGAATAGCTAAGTTTTACTGAACATCGATTATATGCCAGACGCTAGTGCATTAACACATTTAGTCTTTACAGAATCTTTCAGGTAAGACACAATAATTGTCTTCATTATACAGATTAAAAAAAGTGGCACAGTATAATCAAGAAAGTTGATCAAGATTGCAAAGCCCTTAAGTGATATCGCCAGATTCAAATCCAGGTAATTTGGCCCCACAGTCCATGCTCTTGGATCTGGGAGATGGAAGAATGAAGGGAGAGAAGGAGGGAGAAAGACAGGGAGGGAGGAAGGAGTCCTGTTCAGTAATAAAAGTACTGTAGTTAACAGAATCTCTCCTCTGGGACCATAGTGTCTATCACCAATAGGGGGATGATCTAAGGACACGCTCAGAACTAAGATTCTAGTCCTTAATAAAAGCCTCCAGGAGAAGGAATCAGGGGGTCACTGGAGAGTAAACAATATCATGTCTCAAAGCAAGAAAATTTAAAATGTCACGAGAACAGCTTGTTGCCAGAAAGCAGATAAACTGATCTCTGAGATATCTGGAATAGTGTTGGAAAGTACAAAAGGTGGCTCCCACTGGTCAAGCAGTGATGATGTGGGCATTAAAAGGAAAATAGTAATTATTGTCTATGGGAGCATGTTGGACCTGTTAAGATAGTCTTAAGACACTGAAGGGAAAAGAAAATGGCATGAAGGCTATGTTAACCAGTTGGATGAAAGTATTTCAAATTGTGTATAGAAACAACACACTGTACTCCATGATAGTATTAATGTACACAGCTATGATTTAATAAAAAATTAAAATTAAAATTAAAAAAAAATAGTAGGAGGTGACCGTGCATAAAGAGGTCTCTCCCTGTACTCCCCTCGGGATGTCATAGATTGACGAACCCCATTACGTATGTCCTACACTGGAACTGAAACTGAGCTACTAATATAAATATATTATGATATGTCCATAGATAGAGGTTTTTAAGTAAGAAAAGGATTGGTCAGAGGGAAAGATTCAGCAAACAAAGGATGTGACAAATATAGAGAAGTCAGCTTTTTAATAAAGAAATTGGAAAATTTAGAAAGGATTCATAAAATGTCTATGGGGGGGTGGTGTATTACAAGGTAAATTTGGCCCTTGCTATATTTTCTGTGACCAAATTTTGATTCTTTATCTCCTTACTGGGAAATCGTTATGGTAACTTATATATTGGTATACTATATTATAGCCTGGTATTATATATAACATAATATAAACAGAGTCTGACAATTAAGTTCATGAACTCATCCCAGAAAAAGTGCTACATATCATTGTATAATATAGCTACGGTCACCTTTGAAGTACTCCCCTTGGGAAGATGATGCCACTGATGCCAGTGTCCAGTACACCCTTCAAAGCGACTTTGGAACACTTTCTGGAATAACCATCAGAGCTATCATCATATTACCCTTGTTGTCCTGTCATTAAAATGTCTTCTTTTCAATGTTTTCTTTATTTGGGGGTAAAGAAAAAAGGCCTGCTATGCTTCCAACAGTCATCTGATGATTCTGACACACAATTTGATCAATTTTTCACAATTTATTCTTAAGTTCTGCTCATTACTGGCCACCCCGACCACTCTTAATATGTGACAATTTCTCTTCCACCAGAAGAAAAACATTTAATCCATTTGTACACTGCTGTTTTCTTCAAGGCATTATCCCCATAAACTTGGACTAACATGTCCCTGATTTCACTTCCACTCTTCCCAAACTTAACAACAAGCTTAATGTTTGTTCATTGCTCTAATTCAAGCTCTGACATTCTTGTGATGACAAAAAACACCCAACAACAATCATGATCACCACTCAGCAAGACACGGCCACGCATCAACATGAACACAACTGTGAGACACTGATCTATCAGGATTATGAAACCTTAACAAGATTTTCGTACAGTGTTGCCAAGGTAAGCCCATGGTAGCAAGTTCATGAACTTAATTGTCATACCTTGCATTACATGGGTCCCCTTTTGTACAGATCCAAATATATTCATTGTAGGAGGAAAGAACATTCCTGAATTCAAGAATGGTGGGAATTAGATACAGAGGTAGACATATGGAAGAGATGAGGATACAGACTGAGCTGGTCCATTCTCTTCATGCTTCAAACCCAGTTAAAGAGGACGTGAAGATTTGTGGGCAAGAGTGAGATAAACTAGACCAGTGGCTGCTCAGCCATGGTGGTTGATTCAGGAGGCTGATGGGCCGGGACATAATGATCGGATATGATAGGTGGTACATGCCCATAATTATGATTATGTGGCTATGTTAAGCCACTCAAGATTTTATGTTTATTCAGCTTGTTTAATGATATTTATCAGAAATTAATTCTCCTATTTTCATGAGAACTGGGCCTGAGGTTGGGGAGGAACAGCATGCTGAACGGTTCTGTGTGGCTTTATCAGGGAGGTGTGGCAAGAAAAGTCCCCTTCTAGAGAATGTCTAATAGTGTTGCTAACAAGTGGGGGGTTAGCAACCAAGCACAACTGATAGAGGATCATTTCCGGGGAGAGGGGAGGTGTCATAGGGCAGCCATGACATAGGAGCAGCTGCACATACAAAAGAAAAGCCTCTCTTCTGGAAGGGTGAAAATTCCAGAAGGTTTTCTGCACATGAACAGCACCCAGAGGTCAGTGCCAGTGTCCCTTTGGGTCCCTGAGGGAATGATTTCCCACAGGGTCCTATTCCATATGTGATTTGGACATTGTCCATTGGTTTATTCAGCCTCAGTTCCCTGAGCCTCTTCCTGTACTATTAGCCCCTTCTGTGTGAATGTCCTTCTCATCTGTTTGCCAGACCGTGATGAGCATGTCTTGATGCTTCCCCATGGCATACTGAATTCTCACTTGCTCCTTTGGATTTTTGGACCATTTATTAAACTGGTTGACTCCTCCTGTCCTGAGGGCAGCTTCAGCCACTGCTTCTAACTCTGGTTGGGCCACAGAGGAGAGTGAGTTGCAGTATTCTTCAGCCCTGGCTTCCTCCACACAGGGAGTCCTCAGGTAAACGAGGTGAGGCTTTGCAGAGATGCACCTGCTGATACGCTGGTGCTGATACAGACCAGTAGGAAAAACTGCAGGTCTCCAGCATTTCTGTAGGAAATTCCAGCTGTCCTCTCTCACGACCTCATCCCTTTCCTGCCACTAACCTCCCCAGACTCCTTCCCAGTCCTTCCTTCTAGGTGGCTCCAGCTACGTCACCTGATGCTCAGCTTCTGACTATTTCCTTCACCGCAGTACAATTTTCTCTTTATGCTTTTCTCCTTGTGGTGTCATCATCATAAAGACCCGCCTGCTCTGTTCAACTTTGCTAAGATCTTATTACATTCTAATTAAACTCCTCTGTGTCTGTAGCTCTTCTCACTCCTGAACATTGAAAGAGCACCAACTCTCCACGAGCTGTCAGCGTCTCATCACTGTCTTGAAAGCCTCTCCCCAAGACCTCCTCATCCGGTGAACTCTTTTCTAAATACATCACTTTAATTTGTCTTATTTCTACTAAGTAGCCTTTCTGTCTTCTAATAGATTCCCAATCTGAGTCATACTGCCCACTCAATGTTTTTCCAACTTTTATAAGTCTGTCTAAAAAATGTATCTCCCTATTAAAAATTCTTATGATTTTTTTTCCTGTCTGACCTGTTTTATTTCTTCCCCTTGTGTTATCATGTTGCTGTATTACTGTGCTAATAGCAGAGAATTTCATCATAATTTTCAACACAAATCTATGCAATGCCAACTGCTCCAAACCTACCTCCCAAACACCTTTTGTCCAGGCTCAGGTGTTATGTGTAGAAATAAGACCTTTGACCTCAGTAAATAGCTTTGACCTATTTCTTTGTCTCTTTGTACTGGATTTCTGTGTATTTCTACCACTTCCCAAAGCACTTTTAATCGTGGACTCAGTCCCCATCTTTGAGCCTATGTGTCACTTGGCTACCCGAAGGCAAGTTTTCTATTTTCTGCTTAGAAATGCATCTCAGCAGGCATCGTTGGGTAGGTAAGGGGAAGCTTAAATCGCCAGTGCAGGCTATACACATCTTGTGACTTGGCTAGCTGCAACTCAGTAGTGTCCCTAATTGTCACTGTGCCCCTTTCTGCTAAGAGGCAACCATACATTGTGAAGTTTCCCACACAATCACAAACTCTTGGGCTCAAGTGATCCTCTTGCCTCAGCCTCCATAGTAGCTGAGACTACAGGCACTATCACAATGCCCAGCTATACTCTGATAATTTTTAAAGGGAAATGAAGCTTAAATGTCCTTCATAGCCCACAAGGGGTTAAGTGGCATCCAAAGCCATATTTACTCCTTTCACTCTCCCAGACTTCCTGACACCTAACTGCAGCTCTGAGCATGGTATATTTCCTTGAAAATCTCATTACCATGTGGAAGCTCCTTGTTTAATCTCTCAGTGCCCTGCCCATAAGTGATGAATGAAATAATTCAACTAACATCTTGCCAAACATTACAGAGTTGGTGACAGTATGTGGATTTGAATTCAGATATTCCTGATTTCAAAGTCTACCATCATTCACTGCATTAGGCTGGTTTGGAATGGAGTAGTTTTCTGGCAGGGAGGTGCCAGTGTGAAGGGGACATTAAATTTATGGATTTGAGATGGCTAGAAAATGGTAAGGCTATAGGATGTTGAGAAATAAACTTTCAGGCTACTGAGGATGTTAGCAAGGGGTAAATCTCAGGGTGGGGAGGTTGGCTAGCCAGGACAAAGAAGGTGAAAAATTGTCCTGGAAGTGAGAAGACAATGTTGCCCCTGATGGTAAGAGGGGAGTGGATGGTGGAAGAAAATTTCCTGAAATTAAAATGAGAATGACCCAGAAAAGATGGTAGAATTAGAAACTGGGTTGGTGCATCAGGCATGAATCATAGTGACCCTAACTCCTTACCCTGTGCAATGGGAAGCGGAGGACAAACAGAAGCCTCTTAGGGGTGACGTTAGGAGGAGGAAAGACATAATACCCCTTCCAGGGCAGATATACAAGACCAGAACCACGGGACACAGGGGAAGAGGCTGCAGAATAAAAAAAAAGGTGAACAAGATGGTTGCAGATAGGGGCAGTGTTTAGTAACCAGGGTAGTGATTCCAAATCTCCAGGGAAGGAGGTAGGTGAATGGGTGGTGTAGGCAGAACGTCTTCCAGACGTCAGGAGAAGCAGCGTTATCAGTGTGTACTTACAGACTGAGACAGAAAAAACAACTAGACCCACATGCCAAGTTGTGTGAGTTAAAAATAAGAATTAAATTGCAGCTTCCTCCAAGTGAAAAGAAGTATAATCAATCCTTAGGCTCTCTCTTGTTTGTTGAACACTACCATGGGTGTGGACAGGTCCTGGGTATCTTGTCTCGAGAAATTTGCTGTGGTATGACCTCTATCAGATTCCTTTCTAGGTGTTGAGGTTCACATTTAAAGTACACAGCAGTCTTCATTGTACGGTGAGGAGAGAGAGAGAGGCAGGGCGTTTCTACTTATGAAGCATTTCTGTTTGACATGTCACCGTCTTAGTGGAAAGTGACAGCAATTGGCTGTTGTTCTCTTGCCTTCCTTATTAAAATCCCCAAACAATTTTTCTCCCAAATCCAGTCTGGGAAGTAAACATATTTATGGAACACCTTTCTAAGATGAAGGAAGAACATCTAACATGTGTATATCGATTTCTTTCTTGTACGCTCTGCTCTGTGTATAATACTTGTTGCCAGGTAACTAGATGATCATGTATCAGGGGTTAAAAAAAAAAAGTCATTTGCCTTTGCAGGGCATTTCTTGGGCTAGAACATTTCATTTCAAAGCAAAACATCTAGGATAAAAGCTCACATACACACGACCATGTTGCTGATTTTAAGCTGGAAAAGAGGGGCTCTTAGACCAATGCTTTCCACAGGGAAAAAATACAATTTAAATTCATTATAAGCTCTTATTTGTAATGACTAGTCTAAGTTTGTGGCCATACTTCAGTTTTGCAGAAATACATATATAAAAATAGACCTCTATCTGCCCCCTTTTGGTACTTTTCTATAACCTCCCTCAATCTGGACTAAAAAAAAAAAAAAATAGTAGCTCAGGCAAGAATTTGATAAGGAGATTTACTAGGGAGATAGACATTGCATTGTGATGGTTCTGCCAGTCGGGAATAGCCTCAGGGAAATGCCATTTATTGTAACTGAAGAGA
Source organism: Galago senegalensis (assembly GCA_963575145.1). Lineage (NCBI taxonomy): Eukaryota > Metazoa > Chordata > Mammalia > Primates > Galagidae > Galago > Galago senegalensis. The sequence continues at coordinate 108,972 of CAUYTI010039906.1, forward strand.
TGGAATGCGTACATATAATGATAAAGCTGTCATCGTGTCTAGATTAAAAACTGTGTCCTACATTGAGACAGACCGAGGAGGCCCAGGCCTTCTCATACACATGCCTACTTCTCTAATCCCTAACTTTAAGTTGGAATTTTTCCTGAGATTATTGGCTAGCTTCCATTCGCTAGAACAACCAACATGGTGTTCTGTGCCCACTGGGTCACCCTTTTTTGGCCAGGCTCATCATGGGGCAAACCCAAACCTCATAGTTCTGCCTCTAGAAATGCAGATCGTTATGAAATGTCATTCTGTTGACCGCCGTGCCCTATAAAGTATGACCAAATTGTAACGGGAATTCAGTCCTGGCTCCTTTTTATTCCCCTGACTAACAGCGAGCACAGTGACAGGCAGAGAGTCAGGCCTCAGGTTAAGCGCAGGGGAAGCTGGGGGACTCCATGCAGTTATGATCTTTTTCCCTCTTTTGTCCACAGCCCTCTCTGGATTTCCTGCCCACCCCCCAAAAGAGAATTTTTGTTTGTTACCTCTTACCGACATTTATTTTGGCAATTCTTTTCTGAGAGTCCATCCTCATCCTCCCCCATGATGTCCACAGCTGAAAATATCAAGGCGACCAGGATGGCAAAGCAGCACACCAGGGCAAAGATCACAATGCACTTCTGCTGGGACTGGAAGAGGGAAAGAAAACAGCACCAAAGTCAGTGAGGCCACTTCCACTCGGGGAACCCAACATCTGACAACTCGTCAAAATTCCACGACAAATTGTGGGGGGCTAGAATTACTTTTATCACCATCAGAGAAAGAAGCGCTGCTCTCTGGGTGAAAAAGCCCAGGACTTTTGTGGTTCTCTCTCAACACAGCCTCAGCCTCCCACTAAACACAGGGGAACCTGTTGAATAATTCAAATGCGATTTCTAGAATTCTGAACTTGTTCTCTAATTTCTACTCAAAAACAGTCCAGAAAAGATCATTGTGAGATCTACCATTGCAAATTAAAAATTAAACACCAGGGCAGTGCTGGTGGCTCAGTGGGTAAGGCACTGGCCCCATATACCGAGGGTGGAGGGTTCAAACCCAGCTCCGGCCAAACTGCAACAAAGAAATAGCCGGGCATTGTGGTAGGTGCCTGTAGTCCCAGATACTTGGGAGTCTGAGGCAAGAGAATTGCCTAAGCCCAAGGAGTTGGAGGCCAAAAACTGCAAAAAAATAAATAATAAATAAATAAAAATAAAAAAGAAAAGGATAATAAGGGAATACTGCAAACAAATTCATGACAAAAAGTTGTTAGTATAGATGAAGTGGCCCAGTTTTCTGCAAGATAAAATTATCACTCAAGAAAGACAGATAACTTGAAAACTCTCATATCAATCAAAGAAAATGACTTTTTAGTTAAAAACCTTCCCACAGAAAAACTATAGGTTTAGGTGGCATCACCGTATTGTCAAACATTTGAGAAATAAATAATGTCAGTTCTACACAAAAGGTTCCAGAAAACAGAAAAGAGGGAAAAACTTCCCCGTTAATTCTATGAGATCAGCATTATCTTGAAACAAAAACCCAACAAAGACTTAAGGAAAGAATTTTTTTGTCCTCCTGGTTATTGACACACAATTTTGAAAACCACACCTCCACACTCATTTATTTAGCAGATTATTTAATATCTTCTCTGTGCAAAAAAAGAACAGAGAGGTCTGCAATCGTCATAACCTCAACAGAAAACAGAAAGTCTCAGATTCCTTATTAAAAACTATGCAAGGTCTCCGTCTACCTCAGCTTGCCTTTAATTGAAAGATGAATCATTGGTTCCATCGTTTTTTCATTTTTCCATGCCTACTAAAGTTCTCTCAGTGGTCCCTAAGTGTGTTTCTGCAAATTCTCACTATTTTTGTTGGAATAATGATGAAAATAATCTCTGTAGCAACCTAGCTAATTGTTTGCTTCTGAAGGAATTGTACAGTCATTGCTTGATATGCACTGGCTAATTTTCTACCTACTAGTCTTTTCACTAAATTAAGCTCTTAGAGTTTTAGGATCTTGCCTAGATCCATGATGCCTGTCAGATGTGTTCAATAAATATTTGTTGAATGGGTAATGAAAAAGTGAATAATTAAAAAAAATAGCAAGGGCTAAGAAATCACAATGATGATTTTTGTGTTTTATAGTTCTGGTTATTTATTTTCTACTTATAAACTTCTCCACTGATTTTCATAACAGAAACACATTGATTTGTAAAATTAAGCACACAGAGAAAGTAAACACCCTGAGCCCCTATTAGCCTATTTAAGAAAAAAAAAAACAATAAAAGGGCATCTTTTCCAAAATAGCAAGACAAGTTTAAATCAAGAGATCAACAGAGCAGAAGGCCCTTTATATGGTCATCATAATAATGATAATTCTGTAACACAGTTTGATAACTAAAAGGACAAGAAATTTTGAAGATTTACCGGAAAGTAGATTGTCCAAGAACAGCAAATTCTTAAGACACACACAGAAAATTCAAACTGCTATAAATAAAGGACAGTGTAATGCCTAGAGGTAACAGGTGCGACAGAGGACAGAAGTGCCCTTCCCATGGTGTAGAGGGCTGAGACGGAGTGGTTAGTGGCTGTGATTGTGACCCATTTCACAGAAGAGTCCCTTCCACTTGAGCAGGTCAGTTTTGGTGTCTCCTATCCTCCCTTCCAGGCGTAACTAATTCCTACAATAGAGAATCAGGGATTTCCTCTGTACTCACTGGAAAGCAAAACGAGTTATTTCAAATGTTTGTGAATAAACACTCTGACAATGTTAACATGAAGGAGCTAATATTTAATAGCCTTTCACAATTTCTATCCTTCCCTCAAATATAGATAAACGTGAACAAAAAGAATGACAAAGAAATTGTCAACTGGTCTTTGATAAACTGAGGGCTATTTCGACAATCTGTACTAAGCTTTGAATCCGTTAATGCATCAAGCTAAGTCCAAGTTCCTTCAATTTACTGTGACAGGAGATTGATTCTGAAGTCTGTCTGTTACAATCCTTTTGGTTCCTTTCTAAATTATCTGTTTTCTAGTCACTGCAAAGCTTGACATTTCATCTAGTTAAGGGGAAAAAACACCACTGAACGAATTCAACTCAGCTTTTTATTTTAAGCTAATAAAAAGCAAAGAAAAAGTCAGGATGGACTTCGGGTATAACAGGGAAGGATGCAAAAAACAAAATTTATCTTTGGCATCACCCATGTTCAATGTCTCCCTTATTTTTAAAAGGAAACACACATACACACACACATACACACTTTCATAGGAGTAATGAAAGGCTTCCAGTCTGGATGGGAGGGAACCTTGAAACCATCTGATCCAACGTCGTAGTCAGTGCAGGGAGCTGACCTTCTGTTCTCCTAACCACATCACCCCTTTCCACTTGGACAGTAGCTACCAAAAGCTCACTCCTTAATGAGATAGCACTAAAGCCTACAAAGTTCAGACTGACATGGGAAGACATGTGACCAACAGGAGCACACTGAATCCTCAAGGCCCAGCACCCATCCCAACTGCTGCCCCCTCCTCCTCACCTCAGCCTTAACTCCCTTCAACCCGACAGCGCATGTAGTGAGAATAAGATTGAGTCGTCAGGCCAGGGCAGAGAGGACACAGCCGGCCTGGCTGGTCCTATGTGACCTTTACCTCCTGTCTTCTATCCTTGTGGTTTTGTAAATTCAGCTTTAACCTAAAAGTGTAAATCTTGAGTCATTTAGAGTGACTGATTTAGGAGTTTAACTTTCGAATTAGAAATGTTTTGGGTCATGGGCTATGCCAATTATTGTTTATTATGGGTCATGGGTTATGCTGATTATTGTTGTTTAAAGAAGGGGCTAATTACTATTGTTTAAGGGTTAGTAGGGTTCTTACTTTTAACTTTTATGTATAAATCTGTGGTTTTAGAAATGAAAGACAGAATAGCTTCTCGCTGTTCTCCAGAATTGCTGTCCTGATAATAAAGCTAGTTGGACCTACCCCCCATCTCTGCATATTGGAGTGACAGGCGGTGGACACTCTTCATCAGGTAACACACCCTAGGGGCTGTTTCTCCAGCCTGCCTCATCCTTTTTCTCCCTCCTTCTTTGTCTCTGCCTGTCTCTCTCTCTCCCTCTTCTCTGAATTCCCTCACTGCTTTCCAAGCCTGCCCCTGCTCTTGCTCTCTTCCAAACCTCCCTGCTTCCCCCCACACCTCAGTCTTCCTTTGAGTCAATGCAGCTGACCATTCATCCACAGCTGAGCTCACACGGGGCTTTCCCTACAGAACAGACCAGCCTTCTGCTCTGGTCACACGGGGTTTACAAAAATAAAGACAGTAACATCCTGGGGCAAAGGATCAAGAAATGCAGTTTTGTAATATAGATGAATGAGGTCACTAATACTGGAAGAAAGACTGCATTTTTAGACACTTTAACAGATGATTAGCATCACTATAGGAAAGAAAAAAATGCAACCTGCTGCTTTTGCAAATCCCTGGCCCTGTTGAGAACTTCCTATAGCCTTTCTCTTAGTCTGCAGGCAGTGGAAGTGGCTAGACCCTGTGTGTCCATCCTGCAGGCCGCAGGCTGTGTGCTGATTTCATGAGGACTTTTCTTGTTTATCTGTGGTCTTGGTATCATGAAAAGTTTGCACAGGCCTTTTTTTGTTTGTTTTTTTCTCATCAGCTTTTGTCAGTATTTGCATACTTAACTGTGTGGCCCAAGACAACTTTTAATCTTCCAATGCACGGCAGAGAGCAGAGAGTAAAAAAGGTTGGATGCCCCAGTAGAGGTTTTCTTAGGGCTGGATCTGGGCAAAGAGTAGTGTTATTGTGACGCCTTCAGCTCTGATGCCACTGTGCAGTCACCTGAGTTGTCTCCCTTAGTGCAAAGGTCCCCCATTCTTCTCAGGGGTGACAGGGGTCCCAGTCCTAAAGGCTGTGCTATCCAGTTTTCTAAAAGGTCTGAGCAGCACAGCCCACTATGCATCAAATTGGGCATTTCAAAACCGCTTGCCTCCCAAAGGAGAGTTTAATTCTTTAACAGTAAACACAGCTTCCTCCCACAAAAGCTTCTGAGAATGGCTGCCCTGCCAGTCAGTCTGAGCAATGAGATTTCATATCTAGGTAGGGACATGATCCCAGTTGTGGGACAACCTCACATGGGAGGCTGGATATCTCAGACATACACAGCAATTTGGGCAGGGAAAACAGGCAAATAAATAAGTAAACAAATCAATATATTCAACAACAAAACCCCAAACAACTCAATTAAAAAATGGGCAAAAAACTTGGACATTTCTCCAAAGAAGATACACATGGCTAATAAATACATGAAAACATGCTCAGCATCCCCGTAGGGAAATGCAAATCAAAACCACAGCAAGATATTTCACACTCATTATGAAGGCCAGAATGAAAAAAAAAAAAAAGGAAAATAACAAGGGCTGGTGACGATGTGGAGAAACTGGAATATTTGTGCACTGTTGGTGAGAATATAAAATGTTTTCGCTACTGTGAAGCACAGTATGATGGTTTCTCCAAAAATTCAAAATAAAATTGCTATCTGAGCTAGCAACTCCACTTCTAGGTATGTTCCAGAAATAATGGGTAGCAGGGATACAAACTGATTTGTGCACCAATGTTCATAGCAAGTCAAAAGGTAGAAACAAATCAAACCAGAAGATAAATGGAGAAACAAAATACAGTGTGTATATATGTATGCAATAACAGATTATTCAGCATTAAAAGGGAAGGAAATTCTGATACATGCCACAATACAGATGAACCTTGAAAACATTATGCCAGGTGAAATAATCTGACACAAAAGGACAAATGCTGCATTAGTCCACCTGTATGAGGCACTCAGAGTAGTCAGATTCATAACAAAAGTAGAACAGTGTTTACCAGGGGCTGGGAGAGGGAGGAATGAGGAGCAATTGCTTAATGGGTATAGCATTTCCGGTCTGTAAGAGGAAAGGAGTTCTGTGGATGGATGGGAGGATGGCTGCACAACAATGCAAATATACTTCATACTATTGAGTGGAACGCTTAAAAATAATTTTAAGTAAATTTTATGTTACGCATATTTTAACAGAATAAAAAATAATAATTAAAAAAAACAACCGTTGCCAACAATGGTTGAGTTTGAACTTTATCAGCATTTCGTCCCTTCCTAGATCTCCCTCTACATAGCCCAAAGCCTTCCTCTGAGCGCCTGGCCCCCCCCTCATCTCATTCCTTGGTCTTCTACACTTCAGAACTTTTCCTAAACATTCCAAGAGATCAAAACTTATCAACTTTAGATAGAACTCCCACTTCTATCTAGGAGATAACTAGCTGAATTCGTTAGTCCCCAGTGGGACAGCAAGGATAAAAAGGCTTCCACTCTACTTAAGCAGACCAGGCACTTCACCGCTTCACTCTGGAAAAGATGATGAAGTATGGTGTTCACGGAAATCACTTATGCAGCTAGGGTTATGTTCCCAGGGGAAATCTGTGTTGTTATCTGTAACCTACTCAGCTGCCCTTTGGATAGCTCGCATACTAGCATACACAGAGATTCCCTAGGGGGCTCACTCCTTACCCACTTAACCTATTTCTCTTTGCATGGACCTGGTTTCAGCTCTTTCTCAAACAAATCTCAGCTCTTCCCTCTAGTGTACAAGTTTGCTTGGGGGTGGGGACATAACCCATTATTGCTAACATAACAGATGCTGAGGAAGAGGGGAAAAACATATTCCAAGAAATGTAACCATAGGCACATCTCCACATGAAACTTGAGTACAGCAGCATCCAGGAAAAGAGGGTTATGGGCATACAATAAACAGGTGCGTTACACAGGAGTTCCAGTCATTGCTTTGCTTTTGCTTTCTACCTTTAAAAGAAAAATATTTTTTATTATTTCCTAGGTCAAATGGAAGCACATGTCACATTTTTGTAGCTGTTATTTCATCTTCTGCTGGATCAGCTCTTTCAATACTTATATTATTTCCCTTATGATAAGGTCAGGGAGGGTATATGTCTCCTCCCCGCCATTTTCTACTTCTGCCATATATATATATGTGTGTGTGTGGGTAATTATATATATATATATATATATATATATATATACACACACACACACATATATATAGAATATGTATTTTATATATATATTAAAAAGCCATGATCAAGTTACTTCTGTGCTGTTTAGTGTCCGAAGCATCTACTTTTATTCTTATCACCCAACTTCTTATAGTTTCATCTTTTTGTCTATTTTCAAGAAAACACACAAAAGGATCCATAGTAACATAATAATAGATAAGTTGATACAACTGTGTTCTTCATTTATTTCATCACATGCTTCATTTGTTCTCTGGTTTTCAAGATGAAGACCCTTTAAAACACGGGACCATTTGGGAGCTCTATAGTAAACCAGTGGGATGACATTTCTGGGTAAAAGGCAAAAGAGAACTAACATTTATTGAACTTCTTTACTGTTCCAAATATGGTCCATGGTGAAATTTTCATATATTTTAGGTAATACCTTAGGCAACAAGAAATCTCCCACTTACAATGGATAAGTCCCGTGGGAGTAACATGTGCTCTTTCCTGTTTTTGGAGTATTTTAGTGGAAATATTCTTTTCAACAACCCTGTGTAGCTATTGCCTTACATTATGGCACAACACGATGTTCTAGGCACTCTGCCCCAATCCTGGAATCACCATCTCCTCTAGGGATTTCTGTGTTCTTTCGTGGAGAACATTATTTAGAAATCAAGATCTAGGTAATAAGAATGTTCAATGTTATTTGAGGATATTGCTTCTCCCAGATCCTCTCAGGGCCCATAGTTTAGAAACACACACACACACACACACCTCTCATCCTTATTTTCACATCTGTCTGTATGTTTTAATAACCATGAGTTTATGCCAGCATTGCAAATTCCAATTCACATTCCTGGTTCATTTTCACATCCCTCTTCTTTTATATTTGTAACAACTCCCTTCACTCACAGTACAAACCCTGGCTCCCAGTATCTTCCATATTTTTACATATTTGTTCAACTACTCCACATATAATCATCTCCCATCTCCACTGAGCTACCACCTGCCTCAAGTAGCTTCCTCACTAAGCTCCAAACTCGTCTCTGCTTCCAACAGGTATTAGGAAAAGAAAAAGTTTAAACTTTTCAAATTTATTTCTCTGGTTGCTGTCTGAGAATAGAAGGCCATCTATTTACTGATGTACACAAGAGACAAGTGACTTATGAGATAAAAATAAGTGGAAGTGGCTTGGCACCTGTAGCACAGTGGTAATGGTACCAGCCACATACACCAAGGCTGGCGGGTTTGAACTCAGCCTGGGCCTGCCAAACAACAATGACAGCTGCAGCAAAAAATAGCCAGGTGTTGTGGCAGGTGCCTGTAGTTCCAGCTACTTGGGAGGCTGAGGCAAGAGAATTGCTTAAGCCCAAGAGTTTGAGGTTGTTCTGAGCTGTGATGCCACAGTACTCTACCAGGGGTGACATAGTGAGCCTCTATCTCCAAAAAATCATAACAATAAAATAAATGAAGGTGTAGAATATAAATGTCTTAAGATAATAACTAAGAAAATGCCGTGAAGGCTAAGTTGACCAGTTTCATGAAAGCATTTCAGATTGTGTGTAAAACTAGCACATTGTACCCCATGATTGCATTAATGTACACAGCTATGATTTAATAAAAGAAAAAAAATAAGTGGAAGAATCCAAAAATGTGTCCTGAATATAGAGCTGGAAAAGTGGCTCCTGGGCCAGCTGCTTGGGGGTGGATGTGAGGGAAAAGGAGGAACATGGGCAATCTCCAACATTTTGGAGGAAGGTAAAGTTATCAAGAGTTGTATTTTGGAAATTTTACTCCGAGATTCCTGGTCATTTCCCCTGGACAATGCCAAATAAGCAGTTGAATATGGACATGGCCATCAGCATCAATCGTGGCATCTGCTATCCTGCGGCTAAACAAGATTGTCAAGGGAAAGAATGAGGATGAAATGAAAAGTGAGCCCAAGGCCAAGCCCTAAAGTGCTGGGCCTTGGAGACACAGGTCGAGTGGGCTACAAAAACACAGCGGGGGAGACAGAGAGGAGGAAACAGAATCTAGACAGTGGTGTCCTGGAAAGTTAGAAAGGAGGATGATTCAAGCAGGAGGAAACACTTAACTCTATCCACAGTTGCTGACATGCCGAGCACCTTGATAAGAAGCGCCCAATGGACTTGGCTTTGTGGAGAAGGCAGACAATGCTTGATAAACACACTTACTGGTTTGGTAAGGATGTGGGAGGAAAAGAATGGACTGTGTCTTTCTGGCAATATTGAGGACTACTTATCAGGAGAAACCTTCCTGATTAAAAATATATAAAATACTTCATAAAATATTTATTATGTTAGTAACTTTATATTAAAAATGGGCACAAAACATTTCCAGGAAAATAAGAGCTTGAATTATATACGCTTCCTCAAAATAAATATTGATGCTCATTAATTACATTCGAATAGGTTTTACAGCTCCTCTGTTAAATCTCTTCATGGACTGACAGGTTTTTAGCAAAATATTTGCAGGTGTAAAATCCTTTTTCTTATGTCTGATAGCTTGCAGGACAGAATGAGCTCCTTCAGAGAAGTTTTGTTTTGCCATAAAAACAAATGTCAGCTGTCTACCAAATGTGGGTCTCACATCACTTTCCTGCACTTCCCCCCCCCACCTCCCCGATGCTTAGCAGCTGCTGAAATAGAATCAGCAGTCCTCGGTTCTAAGAGTCTCATATTTTTTATCTTGAATTTTCTTTTGCCTTTCATTAGTAATCTCTCCTCAATTGTTTAATTTTGTTTATGCTATTATTTATAATTGACACATTATATTTGTTCATATTTATAGACCACAGTGTGATATTTTGATACAGATATACAGTGCATAACAATCAAATCTCCAATTTGTTTCTTTTATTCATTCAACTTCCTTATAAACTTTCAAAACTTTGGTATCTTTAAGAAGTTCCTCTATGTCCTCATTTTTTATACCAAAGCCCTCTTTCCGTGGTTTTCATTTACCATTTCCCCCCTTCTTTTCCTTTTTTTGGGCTCTGCTATGACCAAGCTTTATTTTTATAAATTTCTTTCATTTTCTATTTCTTTTTTATTTTTTTTGCTGCTCTAAGAGCTTCTGTCTAAGCTTTTGCCTAATTTTATCTTTAAACGAAAGCTGCCTGTGTCAATTTTTATAAACACAAAATGTGCAAATGACTTCCCCTTAGTTCTAGCATTTTGGGCATCTTGACGAGGGCAAAATCTCACCAAGATTAGAAAAGTCAAGATTCTTTAATTTGAAGACAAGTCTGCATTCACGCTTTGCATAATCTTAAAACATGTGACACAGAAAGTTTTCATGTGCTTTTCAAACACAAGTCTGCCTGCAAGGGCCACAGACTTGCAGAATGATGGAAAAAACCCACTCTGTTTTTCTGAGGTCTCTTCCATTTGCTGTTTTTGTTTGCTTGTTTGTTAAAATATGAGGGAACTCCATCTCAAAAAAAAAAAAAAGAAAGAAAGAAAAAGATACTGATGTATGATTCTTCCTGGAAAGTAAAAATCTCAGAGCTTGGCTTCACTGCCATATTGAGCTGTCCAGCCACAGGGACTCACCACAAAAGCATCTGCACTGCTAGAAGAATCCACAGCCAAACTCAGTTTCCTTCAGGAACAGCTATTTCCTATGCCATAGCGTACTTCAAAATTCCACTTTGCAATTTGTAGAATTTATAGTCTTCCCGGTATGCCAGAGTCTTTCTACAGTATTCCAACCCATTACAAAGGCTGGTCTATTGATAACCAGAAAATGTTCCTAGTTCTAAGTTTGAAGAAAATGCACTGTTCAGTTATGGTCTCTCTTCCAGTACACACTACGTAATAAGGGAGAAACAGACCATCATAAAATTTGGAGACAACTGAGCTTTGACTATCGGCTGGATATTGGATGATATGAGTGAAGTAGTGAGACTATGAGTTTCTGTTGATGTAACAGGTATGGTAACGTGTAGTACAGAGAGTGTCCTTATTTTTAGGAGAATTAGAGGAAGTGTCATGTTATCTACAAAATATTTTCAAACCGGTTTATTTAAACCAATTTGTCTTTGCTAAAAAAGATTTTTATATCAGTTGCTTATTGTGAAAATGAATAATCAATGGGAAAAGGGGATGATATATCACAGCAAGTGTGGCAAACCTTTACAGTAGCTGACATCAAACGCAGAGAAGATGAGTGATTATTTTACTATTTTTAAAAACTTTCACAGTAAAAAGCTGGAAGAAAAAGGATCTAGTTGAATATAGAGATTCTCATGTTCATGGATAGGATGACTTAATTTCATCCTCCCCAAAACGTCCTATGTGTTAGATGCAATTGCAATCACTATCCCAGTAGGGTTTTGTCTGTGTGTGTGTAACTTGATAATGTAATTCTAAATTTTATATGTAAATTTTGAAAGGGTTGTAAATAGCTAAGATTCTCATGAATGAGATTAATTAATAATGTGAGTTTCTCCCCTATCCCAGAATGGAAGAAAAAGTATTCAATGTACTCAGCCCTACTATGAAACTAATTTATAACTTTCATAGGAAACCTATAGCCCAGTTTTAGCCCAGGAATATGGGGAGAGGGGAGAGGGAGGGGAGGGGAGAGATAGGGTGGGTGGAGGGAGGGGGATTGGTGGGATTATGCCTATGGTTCATCCTATAAGGGTACCTGTGAATCTCTCTAAATGTAGAATATAAATGTCTTAACACAATAACTAAGAAAAAGACATGAAGGCTATATTATCCAGTTGGATGAAAGTATTTCAAATTGTATATAGAAACAGTACACTGTACCCCATGACAGTATTAATGTACACTGCTATGATTTAATTAAAAAAATTATTTTACAACAACAACAAGAAAAGAGTCCTAATAAGGCTAAAGTGACCAAGAAAGTGTGGCATTGGTGCAGGGATAAGCAAATATCCCTGTGCATAGGGATATTTCAATATCCCCCACGAATAGTGGAACAGAACTGAGAGTTTAGAAGCACAGAACTCAGGATAGTGGCTACATCCTGGAATGGGGGAGGGTGGAGAGGGCTATTATTGCAGAGATACCCACAGTGCAACATTTTCTGATGTTCCAGAAATGTTCTGTTTCCTGAGCTGGGTGATATGTATGTAATTATTTAATTGATTATTCTTTAAAGAACACACACATTACATATATGTATGACATACATCATGTATGACTGATATCACAATAAACAAAAGAAATGTATGGAAGGATGTGGCTAAAAAGAAAAGTGTTAACAGGAATTAAAAGGGACATATTAACAGTATGGGAAAAAATTTTATGAAAACCCTTTCATTATAAAGAAAAACTAAGTATTAGGCCTATAGTTGACGAGGCTGAAAGGGTAGGGTTTGATTTTGTTTTCTTGGTTGCTGGCTTTATTGTTTACTCTCACAAAAAGATCCCACAGAAAGGGAAATACTGATAATGAGAAGGAAGAAAAAAGCAACAATACTGACAGGGAAGTATTGATAATGAAATAAGGGAAAATAAAGCAACAATTGCAAAACCCATGGCACCAACATAGGGGTTGCCTTAGAGCAGATCAGGGACATTCCAGAGGTATGTATTTGTTACAGAGGTAGACAGTGTTTGGGATTTGACATTTGAAACAAAAAAGCTCTGGTTTGATAGCTTGTGCTTCCATAAATGAAGTCCCAGATAAACCTGTTAACCAAGGAGGTAGAGTGATTATAGAAGAGGGTGGAAGGTTTAAGAGAAGAAAGGATAAAAAGATTTTTTCCAAGGAGTAAAAAGGTGAACACTCTAGGAAAGTTTAGTAGGATAACCAGGCTGTGCTGAAACATGTGATCTTGAATTTAAAATGAAATAAGTCAGCTGGGAAGATGCTTAGGTGGTTGCTGACAAGCTTAGGACTCAGTCAAGGATGTAAATGTAAGGATAGATCATGGAATCCAGATGGTCTAGGGAGGAACAGGAGGAACAGGATGGTTTAGGGAGGGCCAGGGAGGAATCCAGATGGTCTAGGGAGGAACAGGAGGAATCCAGATGGTCTAGGGAGGGCTAGGGAGGAACAGATGGTCTAGGGAGGGCCAGGGAGGAATCTAGATGGTCTAGAGAGGAACAGGAGGAATCCAGATGGTCTAGGGAGGAACAGGAGGAATCCAATGGTCTAGGGAGGGCCAGGGAGGAACAGATGGTCTAGGGAGGGCCAGGGAGGAACAGGAGGAATCCCGATGGTCTAGGGAGGGCCAGGGAGGAATAGGAGGAATCCAGATGGTCTAAGGAGGAACAAGAGGAATCCAGATGGTCTAGGGAGGAACAGGAGGAATCTAGATGGTCTAGGGAGGGCCAGGGAGGAACAGGAGACAGAAGACGACAAAGTATAGTTTAGAAAATAATGGATGGCATTCCATGGGATCCAAGAATCACTAGGTGCTGTCATAGGGGAAAAGGACTGAAGAGTTAGCCAGCAGAGAATACAGAATGTGTGACACACAGGTGATGATGCTGTTGCTGATAATAAAATCCAAGGTATAGTCATGGGAATGGGTGATGGAGATGGGACAGAGGGAATGACTGAAAAGTCACTGACCACCGACAAGCTAGGGTGCTGATGGAGTCTCCAAACTAATGCTGAGGCCACTAGAAACCATAACAAGTCTGGAAAGGGGGAAACACTGTGAAACCACAATTCACTGTTCAATAACCGTTCAATAACTGTTCAACCTTTATTTGTAACTAATATCCCGACATCATAAGTAAATAAATACTTTGAAGTGTGAAAACAAAATTACTCACAAATTTTAAATGCCAGTCCTCTGGCATATATGTTACTTTATGATTGATTTTCTAATTCATAAAGACAGCATGTGCAATTTAATACACATCTTAGAATTAATTACACTCTCAAAAGGTTTTATTTATCCACAATGACAGTTCGCCTAAGCTGGGCCATCAATATAGTAAGTGCTATGCTTCTTCCGAAGGACTCTGTTTAGAAAATATTTATGACACTATTGTGCTAACATGGTGTCTATAACAATGTCTAATAAGATCCCAAAAGAGTGATGAATACCTCACGGTACCAGAAAAATAATCTCTCGGATATTCTTTGAGAGAAAAACATATATTTAAGATTTTCTGAGCTGTATCAAAGCAGCAGAAAGAGATATAAATATGTCACTTGGCTTCCTATGCTCTTCCTTGGGCAATAGAAAATGATATAAGAAGGCCCAAGTTGGCTCGAACAATAGATATCCGTTACTGCAATCTCTCTACACATAGTGACTAGAGTGATGTTTCATAAAGATTAATAAACAGGCCCTGATATACTTTAATATCCCCTTAACAGCTCTGAGGAGGAAACAAATGTGGATTGATGTAGAGCCCACTAAACTTAAATGTAGGCCACCCTTCTTTTTTATAAGCTAAAGAGGCCATTTAGTTTAGCATTCTGCAGGATACCCCAAAGCTCTGCTGGATACTATTGCTAGAGTATGCAAAAGGTTCAATATGCTCTACTAGAAATAACAATACAAATTATTAAAGGTTCTGTGCAAGGTACCAACATCCAGATAAGGATGATCCCTGTCAACTACAAATACCTTGGCCTGATGGTCTTCAAGTTTGAGTTAGGCAGGAAGAAAGAAGGAGAAATATACTAAAATCCTCTATTCCTTCCCTGTTCTCTGCTTGATTTTTTCTTTAAAAGACTGTCATTCAGTTCTTAGATTTGATCTTTGCATTTTCTTTATTTCAGTGGCAAATAAAAGAATATTCTTTTAAAACATTCCATGAGCAAAAAACCAAAACCCTGCAATCATCAGTTATTTGATGCCAAGGTCAAAATGACCCTGGTGCAATTGTTTACTCCAATTTCTGAAAGGTTGAAAATAAAAAAGATGATGTGTACTTAGCTGAGGAATAAAGCAACAGAATAGAAATACTGATTCATGTTGCTGCTATCACAGAGGAAATATAAAATTTCTGTATTTCAATATGCAGACTGCTTTGAAATCAGTCCTCACAGTGGTTCTCAACCTTCCTAATGCCGTGACCCTTTAATACAGTTCCTTGTGTTGTGGTGACCACCAACCAATAATTGCTACAACAAAAATAATTTTATGGTTGGGGGTCACCACACCATGAGGAACTGTATTAAAGGGTCACGGCATTAGGAAGGTTGAGAATCACTGCACTAGAAGTATACCTGTCCTAACTTAGCTTCAGGAAGATTAAGTTCTTCAAAGCAGGAGACAATCTCAACTTCTTGTGTAAATGAACCTGGGAAATGACAGAGAAAATATGGCACTACCTAAAAAGACAAGCAAAGAATGAAGTGAAAGTTTCTTTGGTTGTCAAAAGTGTGGCTCTAGGTCTAGAGCCTACAGACCTTCTGTGGCCTGACAGGCCTTCTGTTAAGACCTATAGAAGGAGAGAGCCCCTGGAATCAACAGGGAGGAGGCAGGAGTGAGAAGTAAAGAGGAGAGAAGTGGTATGCATTTGGTAGGATCAAAGGAACTAGGTTCTTTGGTAGGTATGCATTTGGTAGGATCAAAGGAAAAGGTTCACTTGTGGGAAAAGGGCAGAGGATAAAACCACAGGGCTCTTTACTTCCCCTGAGGACACTGCAAACAGTGGGAGGGCCTCCACACTGCAGCAGGCCTCTGGACTGCCATAGATACCCAATGGCTGCATTGCCCCTAAAGGAAGATACAGCTGGCTTGTGAGCACCAAGTACTTTAGCAAATACCATTGTTATCCCAGGCCTAGGACACATCTATCCAGAGGTCAGATCCATAACTGCTACATCCCTCTCACTCCTGCTGAGTGGAGAGAGAGAGGGAAGGGAGCAAGGAGTCCTAGTGCTTTCACAGGCCACATGGCAGGTGCTGTGTGCCTCCTCCACTACTGCTGAGGGACCTGGGCAGAGCAGGAGATCACAGACCTGGCACCTGCTGCTGAGGCTTAGGTAAACAAGCTTAGCCACATATCCTGCAGGACCCAGGCAGAGAATGCAGCCATAACCTTTAACAAGCACTGTCTACTATTAGGACAGCTAGATCACTGCTACTGCCACCTGGAAGGCCCCAAGCAGTGCAAAACTAGTGCAACTACCACCTTTGTATCTAGGCTGACAGCCCACTGCAGACCTGCACCACCCCATGTAGGCCTGTTCTGCCCTTATGAGGAATATGCAGCATTCTATCCTGCACACCAGCCCTGATTTATGTATGTTCCCTGTACCAGAGACCCACCCTGCCATGGCATCACTGTGACAGCCACAAAGAAACAGAAGAAACATCAGAGCAGCAGTGTTAAAGGCTCATAGTGCATCTTTCCCTCTCTTGTCTGGTCAGTGTTCCAGAGTAGGGCTCAAACATGCCATCCAGGGACACATCCCTCTCTTCACTGAGCAATAGAGGTCCCTGCAAAGAATAGCTGCCACCATATCTGAGAAGAGGCTCCAGATGAGAAATAACAAGCATCAAGAACTCTGGCAGCATGAAAAACAGATCTTGTTTTTCAAAAGATCACAGTAGCTCCCCAGAAATGAACTCCAACCAAAAGGAAATTATTGAAATGACAGATATGGAATTCAGATTATGCTTGGCAAGTAAGATGAATGGGATAGAGGAGAAGGTAAGAAACCAACATAAACAAACAAAAAAATCAGGACATGAATGAAAAAACTCATTAAAGAGAAAGATAAGAAAAGATAACAGAACTTAAAGAAATTAAAGAGTCATTTAGGGAATTTTAAAATATAGCAGAAAATTTTAACAATAGACTAAACCAAGCTGAAGAAAAAATTTCAGAGCTTGAAGAGAAGGCTTTTGAATTAACCTGATAAATCAATGATGTAGAAAAAAGAAGAAAAAAGAATGAACAATCACTGAGACTATGCAAAATGAGAGCTATTATAGGTATTTCTAAGGGAGATGTCTAATGTTGGAGTGTCTCAAGAATCAGCCTTTGCACCTCTTATTTTTCCTAGCTCCACTGATCATCTCATCTCATTTCATTACTTTAGATACCATTGGATGCTGGAAATTTTGACATTACTTCTCTATGTGGACTCAGCTGAATCCTTTCTCCAAACTCTAGATCAGTGTTTTTCAACCTTTTTTTATTTCATGGCACCCTTGAACCTATAGTTAAACTTTCACGGCACACTTAAATTATGTTCATTTTTTTAAAAGTAAAAAAAAGGATATACTTACTGTGCTTTGAATTTCTATTGAAAACTAAATAATGTAAAAAAGAATTACAAAATAATATTAAGAAAAGAAAGATAGCATTGTATCAACAACCAAAATAGAAAGTATCTAATATAATGTTAACAAGAGATCTGCAATTTTTTTTGAATACATAATCATGTACTACTTGTTTGTTACAGAATATACAAGACAAAATACAAATAGCAAACAAAATTTGTTTTCCTTGTTATGTTTTTACCAAAGTCTAAGAAAAAGATGACTAATATGTATAAATAAAAGTAAAAAATAATTTCAAAAAATATTTTTTTTAAGAACACCCAGCTATTTTTTGGTTGTAGTTGTCATTGTTATGTGGCAGGTCTGGGCTGGATTCGAACCCACCAGCTCTGGTGTATGTGGCCGGTGCCCCAGCCGCCAAGCCATATTCTACGCATTTGGTTATTGCCCTTAGCAAACTCTTAGAATATTTACCCTATTGAAAGATGATTAAAATCTTTAACTTTCATCTTAAAGATTTCCTGCCCATGTATTCTAGAATCTAGAACCCCTTAGAATTATCCAGAACTACTTAGCAGCCACCAAATAGACCACAATGTTTGTTTCTTCTTCCTGAAAAAGGCCACTCTAGGGAACTCTCAAAGACCCGGCTTGGATATAGTCTCTTCTGTGAGGCTTTCTCAGTCTTCCCAGGACTGTTTTTCCTATTTCTTGATTCTGTAATACAGTTTCATCACAGTACATTTAAAATTATATTTCAATTAAACGAGCCCACCCCCTCACCAACTGTGCACCCCTCAAGCAACAGAAAGGATTATACTACCTTCAGTTCGTGTCCCTTGTTCCCAGCCCAGACTGTAACACAGAATAAGTGCTTATTAAGTGTTTGTTGCATGAATGAATGAATGAATAGGGAACAAATCCTAATGTCGTTGCAAATTGGAAAATATTCAGCTATTAGATCGTCACATATTGCTTCTCCCCTCTTCCCTCCAATCTCTTTTTCTGGACTTTCGATTCAATGTAATGTAGATTTTTTTTTCAGATTAATATGGAGGTAGAAATGAGTAGGTTATATTGTCCACATTTATTAAAGTCCAAGTTGTCGTTGAGCCTTCACCCAAGAGGTGTGTCATAGGACCTTACGTTGTGCCCATTAGGTGAGAGCTTACCAATCCCCCTCCCTTCTCCTCTCTCCTCCCTTTTCCTTCCTCCTCCCCCCAGCTTGAATTTGATTGCATTTTTCTCTGGTGTGGGCATGTAGCTGTTCATCTCCTGGTTTCATATTAGTATTGAGCACATTGGATAACTTGCTTTTCCATTCTTGTGATGCTTTGCTAAGAAGAATGTTCTTTAACTCCACCCAGGTTAATACAAAAGAAGTAAAGTCTCTACGATTTTATGGCTGAATAGTATTCCATGGTATACATATACCGCCGTTCATTAATCCATCCTTGAGTTGATGGGCACTTGGATTGATTCCATGTCTTGGCAATGTGAATTGAGCTACAGTAAACATTCTAGTGTAAATGTCCTTCAAATCAAAAGGAAGGTCTACTGATTTAGAGTTCCTGATCTGTCCCCTGTGCCTCCCACCTACTCCTTTATATTTTTACCTCTTTGACCCTGCATGATTTATACTAGCTTTCAGCACTCTATCCCATTTCCCTAATCTGTCCTCAGTGTTTAATATAAAGTTCAGCCCATCTATTCTTTTTTATTTTAAATGACTATGATTTTTATTTTTAGGATTTCCAATTGTTTCTTTTTCATATCCATCTAATTTTCATTTCTTATCTTCATTTGTGTTTCACAATTTAATTTTCTGGATATTTTCTTTTATTTGTGAACATCTTAAACATACTGAATTTAAAGACTTTTGTCAAATTTTCTACCAAATTAATATTATCTGAAATAAATTTAGGTCCTAATTGTTTTGTTTTGTTTAAGACAGAGTCTCACTCTGCAGCCCTGGGTAGAGTACCATGGTATCATTATAGCTCACAGCAAACTCCTGGGTTAAAGCCTACCTCCTGCACTGGCCTCCCAAGTATCTAGGACTACAGGCACCTGCCACAATGCCTGGCTAGTTGTTTTATTTTTAGTAGAGATAGGATCTCACTCTTCTTCAGGCTGATCTTGAACTCCTGAGTTCAGGCAATCCACCTGCCTTGGCCTCCCAGAGTTCTAGGATTACAGGTGTGAGCCACCTCAGCCGCCTTATATTCTAATTGTTGATTGTGTTTGTCATCTTTCTTAGCATTCATTTTATCCATATACTTTGGAATACTAGTCTTAAGCTCCTTGTGAATGGGAGATTTTGGTTTTGGTTCTTTATTCTTCTCTCTTCCATTATCCTTACTTTACAGTCTAGAAGTTTTTCTATTTTTTTTTTTTTTTTTTGGAAATGGAGTCTCAAGCTGTCACCCTGGATAGAGCGCTGTGGTGTCACAGCTCACAGCAACCTCAAACTCTTGGGCTTAAGCGATTCTCTTGCCTCAGCCTCCCAAGAAGCTGGGACTACAGGCACCCACAACGCCCAGCTATTATTTTGTTGCAGTTGTCATTGTTGTTTTAGCTGGCCCTGGCCGGGTTTGAACCCTCCGGCCTCAATATATATGGCTGGTGCCCTATCCACTGAGCTATGGGCGCTGCCCAAGTCTAGAAGTTTTTCAATTAACTCTACCCCCTGTCTCCAACCCAAACCTCAGTCCAGAAGCAAAATGCCTCAGTGTTCAGGGAGGTGATATTGATAACAGCACAGATCCCAGGACAATTCAATCAGCGGCTCAGGAGGGCGTGTCTGTGAAGGCAGAGGCCCAGTCTACCTCCTGTTTTAAGCTCTAAGGTAGGATTTTGATCTCATATGAAACACTTTAGTTCCCATTATGGTAGAAAAGATGAACTCATAGTCATCATTGCTTACTCCTAGTCCTAGAGCAAAGGATGTAGGTGGCTTGAACTTGACTTCAATTTTGCATTTTCATGCTCTTTCTGGTCCAAAGAGATTTCATCTTACTTTTAAGCCCACTGATCTCTGTTTTTCCTCTTTCTCTGCTTATATATATTCTACCATTTAAGTATATTTGGAGTGAGTGGGGTTATGTCAGAATCTGAATTTATGTATGATTTCTTATATGGATATATGCTACTAATGGATAATCAGTTTCTTAGAAGATTATTTCTGGGCATGGTGGCTCATGCCTGTAATCTTGGCACTCTAAGATTGCTTGAGGCCAGGACTTCAAGACTAGATTGGGAAACATAGAAACAAACAAAGCTCCTGAGTCTACAAACAAATACAAAAATCAGCTGAGCAGGTTGGTACACTTGTAGTCCCAGCTACATGGGAAGCTGAGGCAGGAAGATTTCTTGAGCCCAGGAGTCTAAGGTTACAATGAGCTATGATGATGCCACTGCACTCTAGCCCAGGCCATTAAGCAAGACCCTGTCTCAAAATGAAGATGAGGATTCTGCCCTAAATTATAGCCCAGCCTCTTTCTGCTACTCCATATACCTGGAGGAGGGTGTATTTTAGATGTTTTTCTGGTGGAGAGCACATATACTTAAGACTTGGATAAAACAAGCAAAGGCCTTCTTAATAGAGCCTACTTTTTTTTTTTTTTTTTTAGACATACCTCAAGCTGTTGCCCTGGATAGAGTCCTGGTGGCATCACAGCTCACAGTAACCTCCAGCTCCTGGGCTTAAGTGATTCTCTTGCCTCAGCCTCCCAAGTAGCCAGGACTACAGGCGCCTGCCACAATGCCCAGCTATTTTTTGTTGTTGTTATTGCAGCCATCATTGTTGTTTGGCGGGCCCTGGAAGGATTCAAACCCACCAGCTCAGGTATATGTGGCTGGCGCCTTAGCCGCTTGAGCCACAGGCGCCCAGCCAATAGAGCCTGCTTTTAATCTCATTTCCTTTTTCTTCCAAAATGATTCCTATTGAGGTAGTTGGTTGACTACAAGGACTGAAGAAAATAAAATGAGAAACCAGCTGCCTCCTCACCCTTGCTGCCTGAGCTGTACTTCCCAAGCAGCATCTTTGTGACACTGTGCTTGAAAATGACTCCTTCCCGAATGCTCCCCAAGTACATGTGAATACAGCCGTCTCCAGGTTGAAGGTGGCTTCCATTATCACCTATGTCTTGGTGGCCCCAACTGAACTTTCTCTTTCCCAGATGGTTTTTTGAATTCTGTTTCATACATCCAACTGCTGGCTGAATATCTCTAAGTGGATGCTCAACAGACACCCCAAATACCTCACACGTCCCCAAACCGCATTTTCTGATGCTCCTGTCTTGCAGAACGGCTCCACCACTCTTCCAGTTGCCTCAGACAGTGACCTGGACCTTGCCTTCTGCTTCTCCCTCTATCTCAACATCCCCACCCAACTGGCCCAAAGTCCTGCCAAATCCATCCCTTAAATATCTCCTAATTCCACTTCCCCTCCCTGGGTCTTCTAGTGCTGCTTTCCCCAACCCCCAGGCAGCCAACCTATATTGGGCAATGGCCTGTTAGGAACCGTGCCACACAGCAGGAAGTGAGTAAAGCTACATCTGTATTGACAGCTGCTCATCATTGCTGGCATCACCTCCTGAGCTCTGCCTCCTGCCAAATCAGGGGTGTCACTGGGTTCTCATAGGAGCATGAGCCCTATGGTAAATTGCACACGTGAGGGATCTGGGTTGCCCACACTCTTTATGAGAACCTAATTCTTCCCCCATGCCTCCAATGCATGGAAGCCCCTGGTCCATGGAAAAATTGTCTTCCATGAAACCAGTTCCTTCTGCCAAAAAGGTTGGGAACTGCTGCTGTAGTGTCACTGCCTCACTTCACACTCTTAATATTTGTTGCCTGAATTATCCGTGCATTATCTAACTGGTCTCCTTACCTCCAGTATCAGCCACTCTGTAATCCATCAGTCCTCCATATCCTCTCAGATCACTCTTTTTCTTTCTTCCTTTCTTTTTCTGAGACAGAGTCTCACTATGTTACCCTCAGCAGAGTGCCGTGGCATCACAGCTCACAGCAACCTCCAACTCCTGGGCTTAGGCAATTCTCCTGCCTCAGGCTCCCAAGTAGTTGGGACCACAGGTGCCTGCCACAATGCCCTGCTATTTTTTTGTTGCAGTTTGGATGGGGCTGGGTTTGAACCCGCCACCCTCTGTATATGGGGCCAGTGCCCTACCCACTGAGCCACAGGCGCCACCCTGAGATGGCTCTTTTTACACAGCAAACATTACAGTGACACTCTACTAAAAGATAGATCTCCATTGATATTAGATAGAATCTTAACTTAGGATCTTTGCAGGTGAGGTTCTTCATAGAGGAACTCCCCTCATATTCAGCCTTATCTCTCTCCACCTCCTTTCTAATCCAGGCCTAATTAGTTACAGTGAACCTGAGCCCTCTCTCCCGCTCTCCAGAACACATCCTACCATTTGCTCCTTTCTGGTGCATTAGAGTCAGCATTTCCTTTGGAAAGCCTCTCCTTTCCCCTCCATCCTCTGTTCCTTCAGAACACTCCGTGTTCATCCACTTACTTATGACCTAGACAACGTCCATACAACTGTGAACGAGACAGTCATGGTCCCTGCAGCCCACGTTAGTTTAATTTGTTTAATTGTTACTTAATTAGCACTGTGCAATAAAATATAATTTAAAATTTCTTAGTAGTCACATTAAAAAATAAAAAGGGGGGAGCGCCTGTGGCTCAGTGGTTAGGGTGCCGGCCCTATATACAGATGGTAGTGGGTTCAAACACAGCCCCAGCCAGCTAAAAAAATAAAAATAAAAAGGTATAATTAATTTTAATAGTATATTTTATTAATATTTGAACAAGTAGGCTTGGCGCCTGTGGCTCAAGCGGCTAAGGCACCAGCCACATACACCTGAACTGGTGGCTTCAAATCCAGCCTGGGCCCGCCAAACAACAGTGATGGCTGCAACCAAAAAATAGCTGGACGTTGTGGCGGGTGCCTGTAGTCTCACCTACTTGGGAGGCAGAGGCAGTAGAATCGCTTGAGCCCAGGAGTTGGAGGTTGCTGTGAGCTGTGATGCCACAGCACTTTACCCAGGGGGACAGCTTGAGGTTCTGTCTCAAAAATAAAAAAAATGAACATGTAATAAACATAAACATTATTGAGCTACTCTACATATGTTTGTACTGCCAATGTTATTTTACGTTTACAGCACAACCCAAGTGGGACTAGCCATATTTGAAGCGCTCAGTAGCCACTTGTGGCTAGTGTCCACTGGACTGGAAGGCACAGTGTAATCTAGAGCAGTGGTTTCAGACTATATTTTGGCAGTGGCACCTGCTTCTCATGGGATCTTACTCAGAATCCTACAGGCAGAGCTGCGAGTAGAGGAGCAATCTCAGAGCCCCATCTAATGTCATCTTTGCCCCTTAGTGTCATTTTCAGGTCATCCTGAAGGCAACTCTGGGAAAACTCTACCCTACCCTCATTATTAGTCTGTGCCCATCCACTGCTGACTCCACCCTGTGAAAGAATTAGGCTCCCAAACAAATCACATTAAGTAATCATTAATATGTGTCCACCTTTTTTTATTCCAAAGACACATGTGGTTGTCCTTAAAACAGCTAATCAGAATAAGATAACAGGCCGGGGTGGTGGGTTATGCCTATAATCCTAGAAACCCAGGCGGGAGCATTTCAACTAAAAATAGAAGAATTGGCTGGGCCTTGTGGTAGGTGCCTATAGTCCCAGCTACCTGAGAGGCTGAGGCAGAAGGATCACTTGAACCTAAGAGTTTGAGGTTGTTGTGAGCTAGGCTGACAATAAAATTAAAATATATATATATGAATTAGATAACAAATGAGAAAACATTGAATTGAGTGTGGGGTGGAAGTGACTGAAGTGGATATTGTCATTGGCCATATCATGGCAAATATTGGCTTTCTATAAGGTTTTCTTAAAAAGCTGGAGATGTCTCTGATACCACCCTTACTAGATGTGTAGGCCCTTTATTATTCCAGCTAGGGTTGCCAGAAAAAGTGCTGTATTTTGACTTGCTAAATTTGACCCCCTAATTCCAACCCACTTGTATTGTGCAGTGGGGGACTTGTTTTGTAATTAAGACCAGGCAACCATCCTTAGGTAAGTTAATGTTTCTTGACATCAACCAATCAAAACAGGACAATACCAAGATTTTGTGGGGATTAAAGAAATGATGAGTGATGCTGTAAGAACAGTTTGAAAAACCATCCATTTCTTTTTTTTGCAGTTTTTAGCCAGGGCTGGGTTTGAACCCGCCACCTCTGGTATATGGGGCCGGTACCCTTCCTACTCCTTTGTTCCACAGGCACTGCCCAAAACTATCCATTTCTTTAACTGGGTTATTGATTTCCTTATTGAACCAAGAATGATGGTTTTGAACATTCCCAGTATCCAGATTTCTTTCTTTCTTTTTTATTTGGAGACATAACCTCAAGCTATCAACCTGGGTAGAACGCTGTGACATCACAGCTCACAGCAACCTCCAACTCCTGGGCTCAAGTGATTCTCCTGCCTCTGCCTCCTAAGTAGCTGGGACTACAGGCACCCGCCACAGCGCCCAGCTATTTTTTGGTTGCAGCTGTCATTGTTGTTTAGTGGGCCCAGGCTGGATTCAAACCCACCAGCTCAGGTGTATGTGGCTGGCGCCTTAGCCCCTTGAGCCACAGGCACGGAGCCAGTATCCAGATTTTATCAACTTGTACCCCTAAGATTGTATGTCTGGGAGGGTTTGGTAAATCTTGAAGCTGTCCTGAGTATTTGTGCCTCCTCCTCCTGTATTCTTTTTCTTTTCTTTTTCCTTTGGCCTTTTTTTAGTGCCCACAGGAAAAAGAATCCTCCTGTATTCCTCTTAAACCTGACAACTTGCCCAGGTGGCGTCTCCTGTCCACGTCCTTTGCCATCCTTTCTTCACCATACTATACGTCTCCTTTGTTGGTTAGTGAATCTTGGTGCTATCGTCCAGTGTCACAACATAGGGCTCACAAAATTGGGGGATAGGTTTTCTCTTGAGATATAAACTGTGTCGGAAAATGGGTGACTTGCTTCCTTCTTAAAACATTAGCTAGCTTGGCACCTGTGGCTCAAGTGACTAAGGCACCAGCCACATACACCTAAGGTGGCGGGTTTGAAGCCAGCCTGGCCCGCCAAACAATAATGACGGCTGCAACCAGAAAATAGCCGGGCGTTGTGGCAGGCACCTGTTGTCCCAGCTGCTTGGGAGGCTGAGGCAGGAGACTCGCTTGAGCCCAGGAGTTGGAGGTGGCTGTGAACTGTGATGCCACAGTACTCCACCCAGAGCGACAGCTTGAGGCTCTGTCTCAAAAAAAAAAAAAAAATTAGCTGTCATAGTAAGATATGAGGATGGCTGAAAGAATCAGGAAAAATATAGTGAAAAGTGAGAATTTAGCAACTAAATTGCTAAATGAATGAATTTCATTCATTTTTTACTAAGTCATTTTAGGATATTAAAAAGAAAAATACTTAAAAGCACTAGGGATGGGACGGGGTGGGGAAGCATGCCCCTCAGATCTAATGTGTACCTTTACATGCAGCTGGGACCTCCACCATTAGCTCATCCCTTGGCTTTTGATTTATTTATTTAACTTTTTATTTATCCTCCTTATAAAACTGTTTGAAATCAAAATCCAGGCTGAATAACCCAAGCCTCCTCACTCTCCTAAGCTGCTTCTCTCTGTAGAATGACGCTCATGAACAGACACCAGGAGTAGCTCTGCATTGGTTAAATTCATCCCACTGGGGTTAGTGTGAGGGAAGACAGGCAGTGAGCTGTTTTGAATTGTAAGAAAATGCAAAACTGCCTGTCTTTTATGTCCCGAGCTTCCTAACCTCAGGACAATCCTTAAAAGCAATGATAGATGTAGGGTGTTTGACTTTAAAATATGAGAAAGCATTCTAGAAATTAACAAACTGCCTTTTGCAAAAGATTCTGGGTACCCAAAGTCTGCAGGTTTCTCGATAAAACAAGGTAGGACATGTAAATGGTGCCACCAATTTGTCACCAAAAGCTGACAGGTGGCTCAGCACCTATAGCTCAACAGGCTAAGGCGCCAGCCACGTACACCTAGGGTGGCGGGTTCGAATCCCCAGCCTGGACCCACCAAACAACAATGACGGCTGCAACCAAAAAATAGCCGGGCGTTGTGGCGGGCGCCTGTGGTCCCAGCTACTTGGGAGGCGGAGGCAGGAGACTCGCTTGAGCCCAGGAGTTGGAG